>JASAMZ010010189.1:0-12409 GCA_030248115.1 Linhomoeus sp. GSCO2_2
CATTCGATAGAGGACATCTGGGAAGGAGCACCAAGAGTGGTCTCGCCGCTCTAGCTGCTACCTAGCTCGCATAGCAGCCCGTCAAAGTCGACCCGGGGCCAAAAATCGCGAATTTTTCAAATTTGGCGCCAAAATGGGTCCCGCAGCGATCCAATTCTTTTTTTGCCGCCTCGGCACTATCGAGGACTACAACATATCAAAAGATAGTATATACCATTATATGTAACTTTTTCGAGTTCTACCTTGCCCAACCCAATTTTCAGTACTTTGAAAAAATAAATTTTTGAATTTCCCGCCAACGGGGTCCCGCAGCGTGACCCCGTTTGGTGTGCACCCTGCCCACTTACTAGGCCTACCCAACGCAAAAGACCGTTTGCAAATCGGCCGCTTCACGCGCGAACGCCGTTGACTCAAAGTTTCTGCGTTTCGCGCACAAACGCTATATACTCCACATTTTTTGTGGAGTATAAAAAAATCAAGCAGTGCGCCAACCCAAGGTGTCCACCACGATTGGCACACTCACAGGGAACTGATGGCCAACTGCAGGTTGCTGCCCAGAGGAGTAGTACGACGGTGGCGATTGCGACGCACCCACATAGTGCCCACCGGGAGGCACGAATTGAACTTTGCGTGGTGGTTCGTAGACGGTTCTTCTTGTGTCTGCACGAGGAGGTGGCGGCATTGACGGCATCTGCGGTTGTTTCGCCGGTAGTGGACACTGAGGCTGCCGATGGGGAACGCGATGTTGGAGCGGCAGCGGCTCAAAATCAATGCCTCCGGCGCTCTGAGCGCTCTCCTCCACCAGGGGTATCGACGAGGGGAGCTTCTGTCGCTCGATGAAGGAGGACAAGGCTCGGGCAAAGGAGCCATTCGCCAACACGGACGAAGAGAAGCATCGAATGTTCTCGCAGTAAATGTGCCGTTGGAGAATGAGAGATGCACCACGGAGACCAAAACCCATCTTCGACGGTCGCACGAGACGAACAAGTGTAGACGAACGGTAATTCGTCAATCGGAACCTCGCTGTCGCTGGATATCGAGGAGACGGTTGGACGCAAGCGCGCCGTCGCGAATTGAGCTTTCGAGGCTCCTGGGTTCAATATGCAAATCCACGCTGGCACCGTAGCCAGCATGCGCTTCCGTACTGTCCAAGACAAGCCGGAGTCAAATTATGTATGGAGGCAGCGCTTCTATGCGTCCGCGATCCTAAACAGCTAAACATGTTTCACCGAACGATTTAAGAGGGACTGCATAAGCCAACGGCTAGTCCAGGTGATGTTCTGCCTTGCTTACCGATCACATCGACAGAAGTGAGTGCCCCGACGTCTCTGAAACGGACGGTCTCTGAGTCTCTGAATGTTGGCATTGGCATTACTCGACAATTGTAAAGTATGCTGAGTTATCGCTGCTGAGTCTAGCAGTGGCGGGCCCAGGATTTTCCGATGGGGGGGGGGGCACAAAATCCAAAATTTTTCCAAAGCGCCGCAGGCGAAAATTTCGCACATTTAGGCCATTTTAACGCCAAAAATCGCCAAAATTTGACCCTTGCAGCTCATTAGATACCCTAAAATTGCATTTAAAATTGCGCCGCAGGCGAAATTTTTTTATATTCGTGTGTCGTTTAAGAAAATTTTTTCTCAAAGGTCGGACCGTAAGGGGGGGGGGGGTCGGGCCCCCCTGCCCCCCCCCCCCCCCTGGGCCCACTAGTGGAGTCTTGGTCAATGGAGCAGTTTGATAGGCAAAATGCATGCCGGCATTGGCGTCACTGTTGGCGAAAGACAAAGTCCGAACAAGTCCATCGTTGTACCCATCTGGTAGTGGGTACTAACAGCATCATCTCAGACTGATGACAATCACTTGAGCACGTCGACGCTACCAGCCAAGCTGCTTGTTTCTGTATCCATCATACATCTTCGGCTAGAGCTTGTGAGACGATATCTGACTGCGGCGCAGGCGGACACTAAGCATATCAGAAAGTCGCAGGCCGAATAAAATGTTTCGCGCTTCACTGAAGAGTTGATTAGAACTACCGAAACGGAAGTGGAGCTTGACGACTCACGGTCACGACTCAATCAGCATGGTGAACCGTATTCTCTCTTCTGTAACTTGTTCAGTAATCAATCATCAATCCATAGTCTTTCAGTTCTTCCAACCGCCGCCTTTCTGGGGAGGTGGGTCGCCGCCCTTTGTGACTGGCGGTGTTGTTGAGCAGCCATGTCCTCCCCCACCTCCATACTTCCCTCCATTCCCTGCCTATTGGCCGGTCGTCAGGCATCCTCCACCCACTGGAGGATGGTGGCCTTTCCTGCCCAGCTCTGCCAGTCACGTTGACGCCGCGCCACCACACAAGCTTCAGGGTGAAGGAAGGACTCCTGTCGCCGACAATTGCACTTGCGATCGCGGTTCATCGTTCGCCAATGCAGTGCTGAAGGAAGAGCCCGAGGAAGAGTGAGTTTGGTCTCACGCAGGCGCTTCATCTTGACTACGTGTTGGCCGCTTGTCAGGCGGTTGTTGTTACCCCAAAGGAAGAAGTCGCAACGCAAACACTAGCAGGGATTAAGCGCAGGCACGGATCTAGGATTCTTCTGTAGGGGGGGGGGGGGGGGCAAATGTATACACTTTTAGAAATTCTCTTAAATAGCGTTGCAGGCGAAAACTTTGCCATTTCTAATCGTCACAGACGAAAATCTGTCATTTCTAAGCGCCGCAGGCGAAATTATTGCTATTTCTATGCGCCGCAGACGAAAATCTGTCATTTCTAAGCGCCGCAGGCGAACATTTTGCCCTTTCTAAGCGCCACAGGCGAAAATTTTGCCATTTCTAAGCGCCGCAGGCGAAAATTTTTTAGGTTTGTGGGCCTATACTTCTAATTTTCAAGAGCCCGCCCAGTACTACAGCCTGGGCTCTGGAGGGGGGGGGGGGGGGGGGGGCGGGCCCCCAGGGCCCCCCCCCCCCGGGGTCCGTGCCTGATTAAGCGCGTGGAGCGCGTCATTCTTGTCGAAACGGTTCAGGTGCTCCAGCGACAGGGATAGGCATGGGGAAACGTCGGCATCGCCCATCAAAATTCACCAGAGCTCCAGCAGTGGGTCATCTATCCTGCAACATTGTTCAGTGGTCGACCAGAGTCGCTCAGCTGTGGTCGCTGAAAGCGAAGGTACATTGCACTCTGGCAACCCACATTCGTGTAGAGCAATGTAGAAATGGGGCGCGCTACTCTGCAACCCGTGCACGCTTTGCAGAGGCGAAGACGACGACAGAGCCCCCTGCGAAGCAGTGCAAGCTGTGCCTCGCCGCAGGGAAAGCTTGCGCAGTTGAATTGGACAAACTGGAGGAGCACGTCTTCAGGCGTCACCTGAGGAAGAAGGCGGTGCGATGCCCGCTCTGCAACTTCTACGACACTTTTAGTCAGGAGGCTGTCGAAAGCCACCTCCGGAAGAAGCACAGGGTCGAGAACGGGTTCGCTGCTCCCCTCGACCTTCGGGAGAAGTACGCGCCCAAGGCGGCCGAGCTCACAGAGCAGTGTTTTGGAGAATCGACAGCTGCTCCACGACAGCAGAGCACAATTAAAACTGAAAAGAGAATTATCACACTTTCGGCCGTTTTATCTGAGAGGAGGTCGCCTGTTGTTCGAGTGCCTGAGCAGAGCAACTGCAACAGTCAGCGCGCTGTGAAGTCAGAGCCGACTGTGGAACCGGTCACTTCGTCTCCCCCGACCCACTGCAATAGCGATGAAGCCCCGTCGGCGTCAGATAAGGCGGTCCACGACCTGTCGCGTTGTCGTCTTTGCGAGACGACCGTCTTTCCAACCGTCACGAAGTTCGCCGAACACGCGTGGCGCTGTCATCTGAAGGAGTCCACATTGGCTTGTCGACTCTGTGACTTCACAGCCGACATCACTGAGACGGTCGTCGTCAAGCACGCTCGCGAGGCTCATGGCCTGCGGGGCAGAGCGATGAAGAAAGCTGTCAAAGAGCTGCCGATTTCGAAGGATTTGCTAGAGCTGGCGAAAGAAATGACCGAGCGTTGCTTCCCCAACTGGAACAGCACTGGAACACGGGCCTTCAGCTGGCCTCTTCGGAAGGATCGCGTCGAGAAGGCGCTTAAATCAGCCAGTGAAAAACTCGAGGTTGTTATGCTGCCTTCGGGTGGATAACCTTTGCATAGATGGTGTTTGATATCGCAATCGTCAATGCCAATTCAGGATCCAAAAGTCGGCATTATTCCCGTTGTGGACAATGGTATTACTAATAGTAGCTCCAGAGCTGCTGTGGGGAAGACGCTGTCGTTAGTCTCTCAGCCCGTCGGCGGGAAGTCTTTTGAGGTTGAAGTTCAACTTCAAGGAGTTGGCGATGCGCGTGTAGACGAGGTGGCTTGTTTATAATAATTCTAATCTGCATTCTGCTACACATCCTTTAAACGATTTCAGACTGCTCCGAGTGAGACTTTCAAGCGGAAGAGAAACTTAATGGCGGTCGTCGATAGAAAGATTCTGAAAAGGGGTTATTCGACCCATGAGCCTTTGAAGGTTGTCAAGCAGGTACCCCAAGTTACTCGACGCGTCTACCCCTACCTATGTACAATACGAATATGTACGTGGACATTGTGTACAGAAGTATACCTACCGTATTGCAGCTGAAGCGGGGCCACAGCCTGTCGACGGCCACTCCAAGGGCGAGACTTCTCCACTGTCAGCTGTGCAGGAGGAGGGTGGCCGTCGTCACAACCAGCGAGAAGGTCGGCGAGCGGGCGGCCCTCCGCCACCTGTGGATCTTCCACCTGACCTTCGCCCGCATGAACTGCAACCTGTGCGGCCAGCAGCTCGCCTTCTCCTGGACGGCGCTGCTGGCCCACCTCGTTTCTGTCCACGGGAAGGGCTCTGTATCAGTGGAGAGGTCCGAGGTGGAGATGTTCCTGTCGGAACAGGAGCGCCGACTGGCGAATGAGACCCTGAAGAAGTGCTTCCCGGGTTGGGACTTCAGCGAAGTCCAGTTGTCTCCCAGAGACGCTTTGATGGCCACTGCGGAGGCTGAAGTGGGCGCCGGTGGAGTTGACTGAGGAGACTGGGTTCTGGATGACGACACTCGTCTGTTTCAGGTGGATCCACATTCTGACCGTCGCGGCGCTGGGATTACGTCTACGGCAACGACACGACAACAGCGTCCATTAACCGATGACCACTCCAAGGTGTTACTCTAAACGTTCACTTGCGAATCGCCGTTTCGTACTCGCGTTTATGCGAGTTGCCATTCTCCATTTGTTTCAGGGTTCGTATTCTTCTCCGCGAGAAAAGAGATGCTCGCTTCGAAAGGCCGAGAAAGCCGTTTCGTTTCAAAGCTCTCTACCTCACACTGTTGACAGTCTGGACGTTGCATCCGTGGTATGTTACTGTATCTTTGCCAGCTATTGAGCTTCACTGGTATACTAACATTGCGCATAACAGGTCAACAAAGACGCAACGCAGGAGCTGAGCATTCCCCCAGGGCTGCTCCACCACTGCCAGCTGTGTCCCGGAGTGGTGCTGATTCCCGAGGACGCGCCCAACAACTGTCTCAACCTGACGTCGCACGCCTGCACGGCCCACATGAAGGAGCGACTCTTCGGCTGCTACTATTGCCCCTACGAAGCCGTCTCTGCGACGGAAGTCGTAGTGCACAACGCGCAAAACCACAAGGATCGGCCGACCGTTCTGGCTTCCTCGTCGAAGTCGACCGAGCAGATCATCACGGCAGACTACTTGAGGTCGGTGGCGACGACCGTGGAGCGCTGTTTTCCCGGCTTGGGACGTCGCAGGCTGGCGTCCATCGCCTACCCGTGGTCCAACATCGACGGACTGCGCGAGGTTACCAAGGTAGTGTTGCCAGGTGTCTTGCTTTGAACGACAAGGCGACTGCAGATGTCCATAATATGCACGATTGCAGAGACTACTGGCGGCCGTCTTGAAAGAAGACTAACTTGCAGAGAGAAGAATTAGGCCGTCGCTGATCGTTGTAATCGACGAAAGTTGACGTGTGTATTCGATGAATAATGTACCGTACTTTGTATGTGCAGTATTTACGTAAATGTAACACCAGCCCAATAATTACAGACTTTGTTGTTGACTTGTCGGTAGGCTCGTCACGGCGAATGCAAAGTATTGTTTACACACCAAAGCAACCTTTTCATCTCTTTGATCGAATCACGTTCCCAAAACTGGTCGTGATCCCATGGGATTCACTTCTGTCTTGCATCGCTGCCAGTCGGTACGCAGACGTGTCCGCACCCATTGCTGCAGCACTCAGCGCCCTCTTGACAGTCGTCGTCTTCGCTGCACTGCTCCCAGCAGACGCCGACTGTGTCTTTGGTAATGGGCGGGCAGCTCGATGGGACGCATCTGAAGTTCAATGTTGCGCTTGCTGCATGCGTGGTTCTCCATTGAGATGATCTATGGACATAATATGTAGCAGCGGTAATGCGAAAGTATCGACCAACTTGGCCTTGTTGGCGTCCCGGTCATCTGCGACGCATTTCTTGCCAGGTGCGCAGGCCATGGAGTCACATGGATCGCTGGGAGGTGCCGACGCATCGGCGCATCGCCCAGTCGCGCATTCCTTGCCATCGGGGCAATCTTTGTCTGTCTCGCATCTCGCTAAATAGATGAATTTGTTTCTGTCGAACCAAATGGACTATTTATGTACATACGTGACCTCTACCCACTCGGAGCGCAGTGTTGCAGGCACTCTTCCTTGGAAAGGAAGTTGTTGTCGTTGCCGCCGCAGCCGCTGTACCGGAAGCGAAAGCAGCGCTCCTTCCTGGGCGCATAGTAGAAGCGATCGCTGCTGGGCTGGTCACAGTCCTTGCAGCCGCCTCTCTCCCGACGACTGATGCACGCTCGGTCCGCTTCTGAGGATTGCAAGTGGTTGGGTGAACCACCGAAAAGCTAGTAAAGCACTACAGTACGCTGGCTCGCTCACCTTCACTGCAGACCAGTCGGTATTTCCGACATCCGTCACGCACTCGTTCTTCCCACTCGCAGCCGTCAGGAGGCAGGGCAGATGGCTTGCGCTGACTTCGGCAAGGCCGCCGACTTTTACAAGTTGCCAGCGACGTAAAGGCGGCTACCTGCATGTGCATACACAAGAACACGTCACTTTTTCGACTGCCACTTCTATTTTATAAGTGTGAGTACATAGCTTAACAATGAGGAACAATAATAGAATTCGAGGACATTCGAGCTTTCGATTTCATGGAAGTTATTTTGGTTGCCGTTACCTACCAGGAGAAAGCATGTGATTGTGTTCATTCTCATTCACTGTTGCTCTGTAGGCCGTCCCTAACTTTTTAGTCGATTTTTGCGTGCTCATAAAGAATGACAGCACTTCAATCACTCCTCGGAAAAATTTGCGAATCGCTTTCCAAGAAATATTTTCCCATCGTACCGATCACACCTTGTGATCGGCAAACAAGACAACTGCACTTTCTGCGCAAGCGCGCAGCGCGGGAAAAGCGAGGAAACGGACTGCTTCGATTTGTAAGCTTCTATCCTTGATATTTCTATCACATTTCCATGATCTATCTCACAATTCGCCCCAGGAGCAGTGTGCACGTTATACCACTTTTTCAAGTCTTATACCTTACTTATACTATACCACTCTCAAATTTCGGTTGTTATACCTTACTTATACTTATACCAGCCCAAAATCTAAAATTATACCTTACTTATACTATACTAGTCCCAGATTTCGGTTGTTATACTATACCTATAAGTATAATTATACCTGGAAATTTATACTTATACCAGACCACTGGCCAATTTCGAATTTATACCATGTGGACGACAAAGTTCACTCCAGGAAAGCAACAACAACTGATGCAATGTTGCACACAAATGGACTTCCTTTGGACTAAAGGGCTCATATCTTGCTAAGCGAGTACATTTGGATGAGACTTCATCTATTTTAGGCCCTTGCGGAGCGCAATGCAGCTCAAAATTTCGTTCCGTGTCATTCAGTGTGATGGTTTTATACCACATTTTATACCACAAAGTATAAGTTAGGTATAAAACTGTAAATTATACTATACCAACCCCAAATATTTTCCTTATACTATACCAATACTTATACCATGGTTGATTTGGCTAATTATACCTTACTTATACCTTACCAAAGGCTAATTTAGGATTTTATACCTTACTTATACCAGGTATAAGTAAGGTATAACGGTATAAGTATAATTTGCCATGGTATAACGTGCACACTGCCCAGGAGATATCGGCAATGAAAGTTATCCCAAGGTCTTTATGTGAAGCTTTGACAGTGACGTACACTTTTCGTCAACGAGGCAGCAAATGACGACCACAAAACAGTTACCGCATCAAGAAGCAGACCAAAGAAAGATTTATGAAACATTATCCTCAGCAGAGCAACGCGCAAGCTCAAAGAAGCAAGACACTGCGCAAATACACTTGAATTCTCTCGCTTTTGTGGCTGGCGTTGGTGCACACGCACGGCCTAACTGCTGAAGGAGTAATTTGAAGCGTCATGAAAGTGCTGCCATGAAAATGAGTGCTATGTACAGCTACCGTTAATCCTCCAATAAGCGCCCCCTCGAATAAGCGCCCCCCTCCAATAAGCGCCCCTCCTAGAGAAAGGTTGAAAAAATAAGCGCCCCCTTCAATAAGCGCCCACCTTT
The DNA here is from genome assembly GCA_030248115.1 of Linhomoeus sp. GSCO2_2. Lineage (NCBI taxonomy): Eukaryota > Metazoa > Nematoda > Chromadorea > Monhysterida > Linhomoeidae > Linhomoeus > Linhomoeus sp. GSCO2_2. Next base: position 8,668 of record JASAMZ010010189.1, read on the forward strand.
TGTTAGTGCCAGCACTACCACATGTGCTCTGTGACCATTCCTAACACAAGATTGGGCTACATATGACAGCACTACTACTAACTGCAGGTATTCTGATCAAAAGCTATACAGTTTCAGTCGAAAATCTATGCAGATGTGCACAAAAATGTGACAACAACGGGGAATTTCGGAGAAACTTTGGCACTCCTGAGGGGGTCGAGTTAATAAGCGCCCCCCTCGAATACCCCCCCCCCCCTCCAATCAGCGCCCCTCCTAGAGGTAGATCGAAAAAATAAGCGCCCAGGGCGCTTATTGGAGGATTTACGGTACATTGTATAGCGGCTCTCCTTTCCGAAGCTTCTTCTAGAATTTCGCCCGTACGCATTTCGCGTCATTTGCATAACGAACCAGATTACGATAGCGAACAGTCTAACTGATGAGATATCTTGTTTGGTAGGAAGCAATTTGCTTTTCCCACAATACGTGGGCTCTTGAGGTCGCTGGCAGCGTGAAGTGCCAGACTAAGCGCACTTCAATTACGCAAATAACCTGCTTATGGTTTCCGACTACTTTCCGACCGTGGGCCTGCTACACTTAGGACAGACCAGGCAAGAGGAAGGGCCGTCGACAGCCTTCCTTTCGCTTCCACCCCTTGCCCCCGTTCCCTTAGTCTTCACTTGCATTGCACCCGCAATAGACGGCTTCTGCGCACTCTCGCACGATACGCGGCTTCATCTCGTCTCAATATCCCCTCTGCGTATCTACAGCCGCCGAGCCATCAGCCGCGCCATGTAGGCATGTAGCACGTACTACCCATGTTTGCCATATGGGCCATTCTCATACATGTACGTGCAAGCGTGTTGTCTTTACTTCTGGCCTGACCTTGTCTTCTGAATGCCAGCGTGATGTGGAACCTGTGGCTGTCGACCGTCGTCCACTGCGCCTTCGGCTACTCCTCTCTGATGCAGTTGTCGGCCCTCAATCCCATCGCCAGACACGTGCAGAGCTTCCTCGCCGCCTCCTTCAACTCCACACACGGTAGAGAGTTGTCAGAGGCGGAGAAAACGGTGTTTTGGTCGGCTACATCGACAGCCTACTACGTCGGATCGGCGCTTGGCTCGGTCGTCTTTGGGCTGTTGGCGGACAAACTTGGTTTGATGAATAGTTCAGGGTCACACTCTATCGACCGTTGTAGACACTGCAGTGCGCCTTTTAAGGGCGCAAGGCAACGCTTCTGGTGGTGTCGAACTGTCTCTGCATCGGCGGCTGCGTGCTCCAGTTTGTAGGGGTCGTTGGGTGCAACAGTCTCGAGCTGCTGATTCTCGGAAGAGCAGTCGTCGGACTGGCGGCGGGATTTTCAGGGCTTCTCTACATCTTCGCAGCGGAGTGCGCCGCTAACCCTGCTCAGGTGTTGGTTATGGGTAGGTAATGTTACAATTGGAGAACTTGTGAGAACCAGTGACTTCAATACAGGCTGGTTTCGTGACCAGCCTGGTCCTGGTCGTTGGCCAAGTGCTTGTCACCATTGGAACAGCGCACAACTTCGACTTCCTGCTGGGAAACGAGTCCCTATGGCCCTACTCTTTCCTGGTGCCCATTCCAGTAGCGTTGCTGCATCTGCTGGCCCACTTCTGGCTCCCAGAGTCGCCCAAACACCTCTACATAACGGACGACAATGAAGCGCTGGCGAGAAAGGCGTCCGAGTTCTACTTGGTGACTGGAATGGAAGGCTGGCGTGTGCTCATCCATCCATGTAAATCGCTGAATTTTCAGGGTGCCCAGTCGGAGTGGAATAATCAAAAGGCCCAATTCGACAAAGAAAAGGATCTGCGCGCCGTGGCGGAGAAGCAAAGCGATTCCTTCTGCAAAGTCATGACGACGCCGCATCTGCGATGGCCTTTCCTGTTGGTGGGAGTGGCCAGCTTTGCGATCACCGCTGGCGGCTACGACGTCAGCAGCTTCTACTCAACTGACCTGTTATCCGAATTTGGCGTTGAGGAACAGAGGGCCGTGTTGATAACGGTGAGATGTTTCATTCTCGGTATATGTAATTGGTGTAACAGAGCCTCAGTGATTGGTGTTTGGTGGAGCCGTGCGTACAGTTGATGCTACTCATATCAGTACCACTCTTGAAGGTGCTAGCGATGCAGCTGCCGTCCGCCCTGCTCTCCTTCTGCGTGGCGTTTTCCCGGGTGATCGACAGATTCGGGAGGAAGCCCGTCTATCTCTTCGGCCTGACCGTGGGCATCGTGGCCACAGTGGCCATCTTCCTGGCCGGTCAAATCCCTGAAGCCCACTCTGAGCTGAGGCGGTCGCTGATGATCCTCGGCCTGGTGCTGGGCCAGTCCTCGATTGAGCTAGGGCCCCTTCTGGTCAGCGGCGTGCTCAGCGTGGAGATCGTGCCGCAGTCGAGTCGAGCTCTGACGGCCGGCGTGTCCCTGGGATCCAGCTGGTTATCTTCAATAGCCTTCGGCCTCCTCTACCCGCCCATGAACCAGGCGGTGGGCTCCTTCGCGGCCCTGCCTCTGACGGCCGTGGGACTGATGGCCTTCGGTTTCCTGCGGAAGTACCTGCCCGAAAGCAAGGACAAGACCGTGGACGAAGTCCTGAGCGCGTGGAAACGAGATGAGAAACTCTGCGCGACTTCTGGAGCAGCGCTGGAGCAGGAAGAGACGCAGACGATGACTACAGAAGCCTGAGAATCTACAGCACGTCATGAAAGGACTACTGTTAGTTAGACTACTGAAGTACGCAGGTTTTAAGTGGTTTAACTAGTGATGTAATAGTCACTGTCTGCTCTGTCATCACCATCACCTACCGTTACTGTTACAGTTACTGTCACCTAATAGGTATGGTACGTAGGTATGTGTGTCGTTTTGAACGCATCACCAAAGGGAACTCGCCGGGTTAAGAAATGCACGGCTTGCACATCACGTAAATGTTCCACTGACTTTTGGTAAGGAGTGTTTATCGCCAACGACGTGTTTCTAGTCAGGTGACATCCAATGACACGTTACAGCGGTGTCTCGACGTCAGGCGCAGAGTCGTCTTGCACAATAGTGACCTGCTTCTTCAGCACTTTCCTTCTCAGCTGATCGGCGGGAACGTCGCCTCCGCTGCCGAATCTCCTGTAGGTTCCGTAGGGACTGTTCCTGCGCTGTTGTTGCAGACCCTGACAGAGTGGAGAGTTCTCAGTATCGTCCACATTGGTCAGCACCACCACTCGTCCCTCGAGGCTGAATCTGGGCTGGGTCCCAGGCTGCAGCTGCTTGGCCACCATTCTGCGCCTAGTGGAGAGGCCGGGGACGCCGTGGCTGAGGTCTGGCGTGCTGCAGTGGCTGGTCTCGCAGGAGACTCTGCCAGAGCTGTCCTGCTGGACGCTGAGATGCTGGTGGTGCTTGTACCAGGCGCGCAGAGAGCCGTAGCCCACCAGATGGCTGGCCTGCTGGTTGTGCACCTGAAGCTCCCTGGCGGCGGCCGTGTGCCCCGACGCCTGCGAGCGCAGCCAGGTGCTGTTGGTGCCGGGCCTGCGCGGCCTCCGACAAAAGGCGGCGCGACGGAACTCGCTCATGCGAAAATAGCACAGCGGCTGACTGACCGAGTGAACGCCGATCATGATCTGAACACGTCAACAACCGATGTCTGAGTGGACAAATTGACCAACGGATGCGCACCACCACACAGACAGACCTGAAGTATCCAGCGCACGATTCAGGCCGCTTCGTGCTTGTCGTGGAAGTAGTCGTGCTTCAGGTAGACGAGC
>JASAMZ010010190.1:0-33176 GCA_030248115.1 Linhomoeus sp. GSCO2_2
AAGCTCCACCAGAAGATCGTCGGAGCCTATGTCTGCTGAGCCAGTGTGGAATGCATCCCCAACAGTGGTTCAGCGAGTCTCCCTCCTGCCCCACTGCTTTTGTCATCTGGCGCCCTCCTGTTTACTGGATGCAGTGCCCTGTGAAGTAGTATCACCTGAAATAAAGAATCCAATACTCAATAACAATACGCAATGTTCTGTGCTATGATAGAGCTAGTTCTCTCGTTCCTTTGGCCTGTGTACAAATTTATCTCACTTCTGGAAGATTTCCCATTTTGACCTGAGAATGTGCCTTCGCTCTGGAATGATGCGCTACAGAAATTCACAGGCGACAAAAGTTGGCTACTTTTCCGAACCATCGATGTTCATCTTTCTGACCCCCCCAGAAAGAAGACCATATTTGATATGGGCATCTTTTTTTTGAAATGGAAAATGACCATACGAAATTTTTGAAACCAAAGATGAACATCGAAATTGAAAGATGCGGCATCTTTTTTTTCTGTGCATCGGAAGGCTACAGTATCCCAAAGTAAGGTCCGCGAAAAGTCAAAACATCGAACCTAGTGTAATCGCATATCAAAAATTCAAATTAAATTCATCATGTTCTATGTGGTGCTGGTCGAGTTGCGTATTGCTTTGACTAGCGACAGTGTGTTCGCTTGAGCGACTGGCTCTTCCAGAAACTCGGTGGAGCTCGCTTGGGGGCACGCCTGGCTAGCCTGCCTCTCCTCTAGTGCCGGTTGTTCCCAATCGTCATGGCTGTTGTGCCTTTGTTGCTGAGAACCGTGCGGGCACCCACGAGCAAAGTGGTTTCCACCGCAGTTGTAGCACTCGACAAAGCGAACGCTCGGCTCATCTGGGCTCTCTGACAAGTCAGCTTCAGCTGCGTTCAGCTGTGCGCCACCATTAGCTGCTCTTCCAGGGAGAAGGGGTGGCACCTCAACAACAGAGCGAGGAGTTCGCACCTTCGCTTCAAATTCTGCAGTCCAGTCTACCAGCTCCTCAAACGAAAAGTTCTCGTTGGGGCATAAGACTCGGGCAGTTCTCCTCAACTCGCCTCTGATGCCGTTCAGGAAAGCGTCCTTCACAACACTTCTCAGGTCGAGAGGGTCGTCGGCGCGATTGGCACTAAGCCAGCCTTCGCCATAGGCAATGCGGCCTAACCTTTTGATAGCCGTTCCGAAGTCTGTCAGGCTCTCTCCTTCGAGTTGCACGCGAGAGGTTAACTCTTGCCGGGCCAGGGCTGTGTCCTCCGGCCTACGGTACTTCTCTCGCAGAGCGCGGCAAAGCGCGTCAAAGTCACTCTGAGTTGCGATCGGCAACATGGAGACATAGGTGGCGACGTGGTCGTCCAGCCTTGAGCGCAACAATTCGGCGCGGGCGTCACGTGAGACGCTACACTGCTTGAACACATTTCCCACATCATACAGAAATCGGTCCACTCGAAGCGAACGATCTCCATTGAAGAGGGGCATGCGCACCAATTGCTTGAGCGCGAGCTTGTTGGTATACTCCAACGTGGACGAGCTCGGCACGTTCGTGGGCTGTCTGTTCTGCGCATTTTGCAGCAGCGTATTCAGATCGGTTCCAACAGGAAGACTAGCCAGAAACTGATCGAAACGGGCAGCTACTTCAAGCACACGTTGCAGACGCTCGGCGTCAACCGCGACGGTAGCTGTGCCTTCGGGCATGGTTGCTTAGCCTTCGGCGCTCACCCTTTCGGCAGTTCAGCACAGCACGACAAACAGCACTGAAGTTCAGTGCTACTGAATTCGCAAACAATCGGGCTCTACTAAGCCTCACGAGTTGCGTGAACACAATCGCACCGTCTATTCGCCACTGCTAGTGAAGCAGGTCAAATGACGGCGTCGCAATTTGCACGTGGCTCTACAAAGCCAACTGACACTGTGCACTTCTGCAAGCGTGAACAGTGGTTGCCTTCCCTCTACTCGCGTTAGCAGGGTTTCTCCCTTCGGCTAACTTACCAGCGAGCAGGTCAGTCTCTCCCTTCTTCAGGGCGAAACAATGAGGCACTGGTCACTCTGCAACGGGCGCACGCAATTAGCGGCGGCTTCCGTCAGCAGTTCGCTCGCTCTTCGATCACGCCCAAGCGGCAGGATGGGCAGACGAATGTGGAACGCTCAACGGCGCAGAGAACGCGTCCGCTCTGTCAGTCAGGCACCAAACGGCAGAGTGGGCCGACGATCGAGCTTAGACTTTCAAATTAGAATTTGGAATTGTCGGACAAACTTCAGAAACCGAAGTCTCTTCTGTTTGGCCGTCCAACCAACCCCCGTTCCGGACGAATGTCTCACTAGGGCAACTGAACTGGCACAACAACGTGAGTTGCAGGCCTCAGTTGGGTTTGGACGCGACAGCAAAAATTACCCTCGTTTCCAGCTAAGCCACAGCGAGGAATTTCAGGTTTTCCCACCAAGTTCGTCTCGCCAAGAAAGCAAGCTTTCAAGGGGTCGTTCTTGCATGGAAACCAGAACAATCGGGTACAACAAGCCCCACTGACTGTCCACAATACGGTGGAGACCCAGTCAGGTCAAGCGTGCTCTATCTGAGTTCACGCGACACTCAGCATCAGCCTCGACTCAGTACAGGGTTACTTGCCAGTTTGATAAGTGCGAGGATGCAGGATCAGTTGAGACAGTTCAACTGCATCACAAGCACTCACAAAGAGGCTTTCACTTCAGAGGCTCACTCGGCATTCGGGCGAAGGGTATGAGGACCCAAACGCCACCGAGGCCCACTTACGCGGCTCCAAAATTATGTGGCAAAGTGCCACCGAACGGTCGACTTTCCGGTCACTTTTCGTTCACCTAACGGATCTACAAGTACTGGCAAAGTAGCAAAGACGAGGGCGAAGCAAGGCAGAGCAAGGGAAAGGAATGACGATTAATTGACCAAGTATCACTGAGCGCGCCGCGTATTTATGGACAACAGAGTCAAAGGCGATACCGACAACAGACGGGCACACGCTGGTCATGGGAGACAGATAAGAGTCGAAGGCGACATGGCAACTGGTCTGTCTTCTGTACAGTCCATTGGCGGAACGGCACAGTCTCACAGAGGAAGGCGGCCGACAAAGGCGAAAGGACGAGGAGTCTGGTCGGCGGCCAGTCTTGGACGGCGGCATGGTTTGTACAGCAGAGGGCCGCAGGGGGAAGGGAACGGGCCGGTTGAGAGCGGCGGGGGGATCGATTAGGCTCGGCGTCCCATGGGGAATTCGGCGGCGAGTTGCGCTCTGCAGGAGGGTGGATTAGTCCCAGGTAGAGAAGGGCAGAGCGATCGTAGAACAAGTACAGCAGGTAGACGTCGATCAGCAACAGGGCGTTGCACAGGGGCAGGGGAAACAGGGCGTGGTTTGGGGAGCTTCGTCACAGACGCAATGAATTTGTGACATAGTTTCGGATTTTAGAATTCACGAAATTAGGGATATTTTCAAGGTTTTTGTCAAAATTCCCAAATTTCGACAAATTCAAGCAGCTTAAATTTCTAAACTTCTTTGCACGGATGTATCGAGCACAGTCTGCCAAGTATTTGGCAAATAGTTTCAGCGAATATAATTAACGAAATTTAGGATATTTTTAAAGATTTTGTTAACATCCACAAATTTCGACAATTTCAAACAGCTTAAATTTCAAAATTTCTTTTTACGGATGTGTCGAGCATAGTCTGCCAAGTATTTATCAAACAGTTTCAGATTTTATAATTAACGAAATTAGGGGTATCTTCAAGGTTTTTGTCAAAATTCCCAAATTTTGACAAATTCAAACAGCTTAAGTTTCATAATGTCTTTGCGTTGATGCATTGGGCATAGTCTGTCAAGTATTTAGCAAATAGTTTCTGATTTTATAATTAACGAAATTTAGGATATTTTTAGGGATTTTGTTAAAATCCTCAAATATTGACAATTCCAAATAGCTTAAATTTTAAAATGTCTTTGCATAGTTGTGTCGGGCATAGTCTGCCAAATATTTAACAATTAGTTCTAGAATTTATAATTAAAGTATTTAGGTATATTTTCAAGGCTTTTGTCAGAATTTCTAAATTTCGGCAATTTCAAGCAGCTTAAATTTCAACATATCTTTGTGTGGATGCATCGAGCACTAAGCCCAAAAGAATAGGGCGTCGTCCCATTTATACCCTTTTTAATAGGGCGTCGTCCCATTTATACCCTTTTCAATAGGGCGTCGTCTCATTTAGACGCTTTTATTGCACTGTGTGCCTGCGGCGAATTTCTCTGATTTATTTATGGATCAGTTGCCACAATTATAAGCGTAAAGTGTGCCTGCGGCGAACCTTCTGATCCATATGTGGATCAGGTACCACGAACAAATCCAACACCAATTGCGGCGAAACCCCACCAAATTGTCGACTAAATGTCTAGCGGCACTTCACTATCCAGTGCACATTATCGCGCACACGCTCTCAAGTTTACACTGATGCCAACGTGGTGCCACAGTTTTTAGACAAAGCTTGTTGGCACTCCGCTTTGCAAAAGCAGGAGTGCTATAGGGGGCGTCGGATTTGTAGAATCATCTTACCAAGCTTTCTCGCGCTACACAAATCGGATCGCCAAGCGGTTTTTTTGCGTTAGATAGGTTGAGTCGACGCGCTGCGTGGACAAGAAACTAGAAAATTCCGGTAGTGGAAGAATTTTGCAAAAATTCAAAAATTTAAATTTTTGCTAAGTAAAAAAGAAACATCAGGGCATAACTTGCGCAAAAGTGGGTCGATTTTCATGATTTTTGGATATGTTGTAGGCCCTTGACCCTCTAGGCGGCACCACCGGAACAGGCTCCCTAGGTGGTCAGACGCGAGAGTACGGTAGGAAATTCAAAATTTTTAATTTTTCTCCAGCCTTTAAAAAATCGTAACTCGAGTTTCCGACGGCGGATTCTTGCAAACTCTTCAATCCGGCAAGGACAATTGTATTACCTATCGTTTGATACTAAAACCGCCGAGATCGCTCCCGCCGTCCGTGAGCTACGCGGTCACAAAACTGGCGGGTCTCAAGCGGAAAATTCCGAATTTCGACTTTGGGTGGAGTTTTGGCTTGGAAAGTGTGCCTTTAGCGGTAAATTGATAATCGCAACGTGTTCTACGTCAAAAGTTGGTCTAGACGAAGTGTCTTGACCATTTTGAGGTACCGTACCCCGGCCGCGCCGATTTTTTGATTCGAATTTTAAAAATTGCCCCGTATTCGAATTTTAAAAATTGCGTGGACAGTAGTTTCTGGGGTATTCAGCAGCGCTGAATGCGAATCCAGCTTTTATTTTTCGATATGAGTTTTTTTAGTCTGCTTTGGGCGTCAGAACACGCCCCAAACATGCCCAAACTTGGCCGAACATGTTCAAACTCATCCAAATATGTCCAAACATGTTCAAACTTGTCCAAACACATTCAAACACGTCCAAACTTGTCCAAACTTGTTCGAACATTGTTGTAGACACTGAACACGAATCCGGCGTTTGTTTCCGTGAAGGCTTATTACCGAGTAGCGAGACGAGCGACAGTCTGCTTTGCTTTGGAACAAGCAGAGTGCCACCCTGAAGGTCCCCTTCAGCGTTCAACTAGTTCCAAGCCATCACCAAACCCAAACGATTTTGGAATTCGCTTTAGTGGCATTTGAAGGAAGTTTTGGCTGTCAAGGAATTTTATCCCTTTGACGCCCTTCCTGTTGGATGGCAGTTCAGGTTTGTGGAATTTGAGCCCGTTGCAGATGCTCTTGGGGCAGCACCCTTGCTGGAGCAGGTGGTCGACGATGAATAGGTGGTCGTAGCCGCGCCCATAGTGGCTGAAGACGGTCCACCCAGCGTGCTTGTCAAAGTCGACACACCACTGCATGAACTGGTTGATAGCGTCCACTCCTTGGAAGACCTTCTGGTGGTGGTCTTTGCAGTTGGGGCAGAGCTGGCCACGCTCCCAGTTGTCGGCGCACTTGGAGGTGATGGTCTGCTCCACGATGTAGAGGGGCAGGTGCGCCTTCTTCTTGCCATCCTTGTCGTAGGCCTCGTTCTGGCTTGATTCGATGTCCCAGAAAATGTAGTTGTAGTCAGTGGTGGTCTGCTTCTCCACAGGTTTGATCCAGCACTGGTGGTTGGTGTCAGAGAGGTAGTATTCCTTGCACACCTCGCACCTGCTCTGGCCACACTTGTGGTCAATGCTTTTGCGCACTTGGCGGTGGCACTGCTGGCAGGTCCACAAGCGTTGGCACACACTAAAGACTGGCAGTCCATTGCAATTGGGGTGCGGCTGTTCCATGTGGCGATCGAAGCAGAGCTGGTTGCCGAACCAGCGGTGGCACTGCTGGCAGCTTTTGACGTCTGTCCAGTCACAGGGGCCAGCGTCGCTCAGGCACGCGCTGCAGGTATTCTTGCAGGCATGCACTCCCCTCGTGCTGTAGCACTTGCTGCGGTATCCCGACAGAGGAGCGACAGACAAAGGAGCTACGCGACAAAGGGGCGACACGACAAAGGAGCGATGGACAGAGGAGCGACAGCTCAGACTTCGTTTTGCAAGCCAGTTCTAATTGTTCCGACAGTGACAAATTGTCGATTGTCGTCGCACGCTATGTCCGCTTTTAATCTGTGCCTGAGATGCTACGAATAAATTTTCGAAGAACGTTGATTTCGAACGTTTTAGGCGCTCAAAATTTTCTTTTGCAGTGTACATATCGCGTTTGTGGGCCGCGTCCAGCACCAACAGACTGTATTGTTTTATATTTGATGTTCTATTTCATATCCAACTAAAATCAATTAAAATCAATTTCGTATTAATTAATGTTTAACTAAATTTTCATATTTCAATCAAACATTTATTGGCAGAAAACCTGATAAACAATTACAGTAGGAATAGACGCAGTGTTATGGAACCATTTCTGAGCACTGAAACTATTAGAACTGGCTGATAAAACAAATTTTGAGCTGTCGCTCCTTTGTCCGTCGCTCCATTGTCGTATCGCTCCTTTGTCGCGTCGCTCCTTTGTCGTCGCTCCTCTGTGTGTCCCTCCTTTGTCTGTCGCTCCTTTGTCAGTAAACCCTTGTTGCAACTATGGCAAAAGCACGAGCTGTTGAAGAAGACCGGCATGCTCTTGATCACGTAGGTGTGACCACTGGAGATCAGGAGACACACGATCTTGGCCGCAGGCTTGCTCTCAAAGACCAGTCCGCCACCCAACGAATGGGCATTCAAGTGTGGAGGTAAGAGTGCCACCTATCGCCTATACATATGTGATCAAACTGTTAAGTACCCAGCAAAGTTAATAAAGGTATCATACTTTAACCAGAGACCCACCAGCCAGAAGCGTGCCAACTAGAAGCTCACCAGGCAGAAACCTGCCAGCTGGAAAACGACGCCTATGCTTCAATGTACCGGGCCAAAACCCGCCCATACTTCAATGTATCGGGCCAAAAAACCATCGCCTACCAGGCCAGAAACCCACGGGTCCAGAGCCCGACCCTACCGGGTCAAGGAGGGGCCTATGCTTAAACACACCAGGCCAAAAACCATCGCCTGCCGGGCCAGAAACCCACCGGGCCAGAACCCAGACCATGCTGGGTCAAAGGGCGGCTATGCGTAAGCACACTGGGCCAAAAACCGTCGCCTACAGGGCCAGAAACCCACCTGGGTGGGCAGAGCAGGCAAGGGGGCCAAAAGCCCACCAGGGCAGAGCACCCAAAACCCGCGCAGGGTAAAGGGCCCAGGGGGCCAAAAGACCCACCTATGCTTAAGTACAGGGGGCCAGTAAGCCCCAATCAACTACTGCGACCTTATTATTGACTACGTCCTGCACCCACTCCTCTGACAGTCCCATTCCCGCAATGGCTATCTTACTTATGAGCTCCTTGATGTGGATGTTCTTGGCCTTCTCCACTCCATAGATGCGAATGATGGCCATCGCCTGGCGCTCCTGGATGTGGCCTATGTCGCGGGTATTCTAGTGCAACTGGGTCTCGATCTCCGCCAGCTTCTGGCCCTGCTCCTCCTTGCTCAGCTTTGCATACTTGTTGGCCAACTGTTGCGTCTCCTGGACAGTTTGCACAATGTGATTAGGCTTCTTCCACAGTAAGTTAGCATATTTATGATATGTTTAGCAAGTTCTATGTTAAACAACTCTAAGTAAGGTCACCCGCCACGCGTGACGGGCTTCGAGTAAAGGGGGCTCCCTTAAGGGAGCTAACAAGCCCGCCTCTAGGTGCGGGGGCTCCGAAGGGTCACTCATGACACCACGCAGCCGCGGCTAGAACAATCACACTACTCAATGGCACGTGGACGGCTTAGGCTGGGCTTAGGCTCAATGGGTCACAAAGACAAAAGCCAAGAAGTTCGTAGCCAAGAAGTCAAGAAGGAAAAGCTTTGTAACAGGAAAGAAAGTAGAGGGGCAAACAACCACAGATTGCGGGGTAATGTGAATGCGTAGCACGTAGCAAGTTACGTCTCGCCTGGAGGTCCCTGATCCGTGGCACAGTAAAACCTGCTCTTATCAGTGTTGCCGCGAGTAACTTTTTAACTCGTAAAAAGTAAAAGTAACGAGTAAAGTAAAGTAACTTTACTTTACTCGATCAGAACTTCACTACAGGTTACTTTATTTTACTTTACTCGATTGAATTTCCAAATACTTTTTATTACTATTTAAAACTTTTTAAAACTTTTTACTCTTTAATACTTTTTACCCCCTCTCTTTATGCTCATTGCATTGAATTTTCTGTCGAAATGCACAGTCAGACCTTTGTATTAGTTAATTCGAAGGCATGTGTGCTTTCAAACCGACCATATCGTACGGTCTTTGTATGGATATACCAACAGAATTATGCCATTGCGCTGCATTCACTTGACGAATAAAGGTGATGGCAGTACTTTACAGTACTATTTAAAATTTTTAAAACTGTTTACTTTTTAAAACGTATTCAGTTATGTTTCAGAATTTACAAAGTTACTTTACTTTACTCATTAAGAAATTCTAAAAAGTTAGTTTACTTTACTTTGCTTTTTACGAAAATCCAAAACTTCGGCAACACTGGCTCTTATTAAAGACGCTCAATCTTAAAAGGTGCTCTTCGTATGCGCCACGGAGCGCGCGGCGCGTCTATCCCTTTAATAGACGCAAGTTTTAAGATAGACGCCGTCTTCGACAAAATGGCAGCGCGCATCACAAAAGCAGCGTTTATTAAAGTGCTCCCCATTAGAAGCCAGCCAGCGTCGAAAACCCACGCTGACGCCGTTAATAAAACCAGCGTTTATTAAAGGCTCCGTCTGACGCTGACGCTGACGCTGACGCTGACGCGCGCTGACGAGCGGGAAGGAGATACGTCTAGGTGCCTTTATTTGGTGACATACTGTATTCTTCAAGTACTCTTAGGCAAATAGGCAACAGTGTTGAATATGTAGTGCAATAATATATTGTACGTTAATACAATCGCTGGGTCAAATCCTGTGCTGGGATAACCACACGCCACAAGATTCTACCAGGATCAGTAATTGAATACGTGACACGCACAGTATCACAACAGCTTACGTACCATCAAAATTTTTTGTTTTGACTTCAATATTTCAGACGACAAGCGTTAGCTGAGTTTCGGTCGCTACATCTAGACTCAACCACGCAGTGCCAGCGCGACCATCATCAGTAGATGACTGGCACTAGTTTATGCAACAATTCATCTGTCAATCTGGCATTCAAATTTGAAATTGGGCAAAAGAAACGTCGCTGTTCGAAGGTAAAATCATCATGCGACCTGAAAACCGATTGCGAATTCGTGTTCCCCATCGGGACTACCTTAGAATCGACAGTTCAACTGTAGAATCACTACACGTGCAGTTTCGCTAGAGTATGGTTATTGTAGGTCGATTTTGGACCAAGACTCGCGAATCTTAAATTGCAAACGCAAGTATAACGCCATATTCGGAGTCAGCGACCTCGAAACTGCCGGATTCGACTCTAACATTAATTTCATACACAAGAGTAGAAATTCGAATTTTGGACGCAGTCGGGATGCGGCGGCCAAAAAGTGTTTTTAGAAATCGGTTCCGAATCAATTTTCAACGGTGAATCACGTGGTGCAGCCATACGTGTAAGCGCCAACCGGCCGAGGGGGGGGGGGGGGGGGGGGGGGGGGGGGTATAGGACCCCTCAGGGGGGGGGGGGGGGGTCTGAGTCCCCTGGAGGGGGGGGGGGGGTCAAATGACCTAAAAATTTTGCCAAAAAAGTACCAAAAAGTAAGAAAATTTTGCAAAAATAGGGCAAAAAGTGCCAAAAAACGCTTAATTTTGGTCAAAAACGTCCAAAATATAGCGCCGCAGGCGAAAATTTTGCTAATTTCAAGTGCCGCAGGCGAAATTTTTGCCATTTTTTCGCCCGGCCTCAGCCGGGCGACACCCTAGGAGAGCTCGGCGTGCGTGCGTGCGTGCGTGCGTCCGTGCGTGCGTGCGTACGTACGTAACGCTCTCAGATCTCGGCGTTGGAAAGTCGTAGAGCGGAGATCTTGGGCTCTACGGATAGGTCTCGACTCACTGATCATTCCGCTAAGAGGTTTCGAAATTCAAAAGTTTGAATTGCGCGCGCTACAGTTCCCGAAGGTCAAAACGCAAAACGGCTCTAGCTCGCTCGTGTTACGTCGTAGAGCGGCAATCGACACGTCAGGTGAAAGCTCTCGACGCGTTCTTTCATGCAATTGCAAAAGTTCTTTCAATTACGCAAACACGCACCGCCGAAAACGCCAGTCTCGACAGTTTGACGCTAAAATCGCTCTAACTCGCTCAGTTTGCGTCGTAGAGACGACTCAAGGTCAGTGGATAGCTCTCGACTCGCTGATCATTTGTTCTCCTATTGGTCATATCTCAAAAATTTGAATTTCGCGAGTTACAGTAACCTGAAGGTTTAAAACGCAAAACGGCTCTAACTCGTCTGTCTTGCGTCGTAGAGAAGTGATCTTGAGCACCTTGGATAGCTCTCGACTCACTGATTATTTGTTCTCACATTGGTCGAAACTCAAAGTTTGAATTTCGCGGGTTACAGTAACCCAAAGGTCCGAAAACGCAAAGCGGCTCTAACTCGCTCGTCTTACGTCGTAGAGCGGCGATCGACACGTCAGGCGAAAGCTCACGACGTGCTCTTTCATGCGGCTGCAACAATTTTTAGCAATGCGCAAACACGCACCACGGGAAACGCCATTCTCGATATTTGAAGACTAAAATCGTTCTAACTCCCTCAGTTTGCATCTTAGAGAGACGATCTCGAGCTCAGTGGATAGCTCACGTCACGACTCACGAATTATTCGCGAAACTTGAAAATTTAAATTTCGTGAGTTACAGTAACCCGAAGGTGCAAAAGCACAAAACGGCTCTAACTCACTTATGTTACGTCATAGAGCGGCAATCGACACGTCAATTTTAAGCTTTCGGCGTGATCTATCATGTGTCAGCAAACTTTTTGTAATTGGCTAAAACACGCATCACAGAAACAATAGTTTTGCGTTTTACTCTGGAACTTTCTGAATTGCTCATGTTGCGATTACAGCGACATTCGGCACGTCATTCCAAGGCTCGCTACGTAAAGAAAAACAAACTTCGTTTTGCTCCATGGACAGAAGTACGACACGGCTTGGTTGCTCATAGTGCGTTCTTTTGTGCTCTGCCATATGTTTGTCAATACTTTGACAAGTTTTTGTCACTTTTTTAAAGGCGTTGCTCGAAAAGGGATCTTCTTGCTCTAAAAACCAAATCTCGGGCGATATCAATATTGCTAATCAATACCCTCTTGCGAAGAGGAAGCTCGTGAAGCGGAGCAATTCGGGCGATGAGCTCTCGCACTTTCTGCAGAAAGAACGCAACTCTATGCAGTGTCCGTCTGAATACAAACTCAACTTTTTATACCGGAGCTTGCTAAGCGCCGCAGGCGAAAATTTTTGGAATTCTAGGGGGGGTCTTTTGGGAAAGGCGGGTGGGGGGTACCTGGGGGGGGTATGGGGGGGGGGGGGGTACACTTTCGGCTTGGGGGGGGGGGCTTACCCCCCCCCCCCCCCCCCCCCCATACCCCCCCCCCCCCCCCATACCCCCCCCCCCCCCGGTTACACGTATGGGTGCAGCCCGTTTTACGCCAAAGAGTTGCATTCGAGCGTTAAGACAGTCGAAAGTCAGAAAGTGCCTAAAATCGGTGAAAATCGGAGGTCGTTGCCTGGAACTTTCTCAGGATTTCCACAGCCGATTCCCGCGATTATATCGCTTAGAACGACTTAACGCTGGAATCTCACGACTCGATTCTTCACACCGAAATATCACACCTCCGAAATTTTTTTTTGGCCATAACTTCCGCGTGGGACCACTTGGGAAGCTGAGGTTTCTTTTCTGGGCTAGATCTCGTGGACTATAACATATCCAAAAATCACCAAACTCGATAAACCACAGAAAAAAACTTATGGAACCAGAACGGTTTTCAATGTGCTACAGAATTTGAATTGTGGAATCTTCTAAAATTTTCCCACCACGCGAAAAAAATGAAGGTGCGTCCGCTACACACACGAGCCCTATCGATTAAAAAAATGCGCGTCCAAATCGGAGCAGGCACGCGCGAAAAATGTTGGGTGAAAGCTCAATGAAATCGGTGCCTCCACTATAACTCCGCCCTTCTAGGGTCAGCGTGCTAACAAGCTTCGGTATAAAAGCTGAGTTTGTGTCTGACTTACATTGCAAAGAGTAGCGTTCTTTCTGCAGAGAGTGCGAGAGCTCATCGTCCGTATTGCTCTGCTTCACGAGCTCCCCCTTCGCAAGAGGATATTGCATAGCAATATTGATATCGCCTGGGATTTGGTTTTTAGAGCAAGAAGATCCCTCTTTCAAGCAACGCTTTTTTAGAAGTGACAAAAACTTGTCAAAGTTTTGTCAAACAATAAACGGAGCATAAAAGAGGGCATTAGGAGTCATCAAATCGTGCCGCATGTCTCTCCATGTCGAGAAACGAGTTTTGTTTTTCTTGGTGCTTGTCTTAGTAATGAAAAATTTGAGTCACAATACGAAAGAGTACGTGGTGAGCCTTCGAATGGCGCGCCGAGTGTCGTAATCGCAACACGAGCAATTCAGAGAGGTTCCAGCGCAAAGCTCGAAAATTATTCTCAATGGTGCGTGTTTCAGTAATTGGAAAAATGTTCGCCGACAGATGAAAGGGCGCGTCGAGAGCTTCCAACTGACTGTCGATTGCCGCTCTACGAGGTAAGACGAGTGAGTTAGAGCCGTTTTGCGCCTTTGGACTTTCGAATTACTGTAATTCGCGAAATTTAAGTTTGTGAGTTTCGACCAATAGAAGGACAGATGATCAACGAGTCGGGAGCTATCCAATCAGCTGGAGATCGTCTCTCTACAACGCAGGTTGAGCGAGTTAGGGCGATTTTAGCGTCAAAATGTCGAGAATGGCGTTTTCCACGGAGCGTGTTTGCGTAATTGAACAAACCTTTGTAGCCGCATGAAAGAACACGTCGAGAGCTTTCACCTGGCGTGTCGATTGCCACTCTACGACGTAAGACGAGCGAGTTAGAGCCGTTTGTGCTTTTGCACTTTCGAGCTACTGTAACTCGCGAAATTCAAACTAATAAGTTTTGACCAATGGGAAAGCAAATGATCAGTGAGTTGAGAGCTATTCAATAAGCTCCAGATCGTCTCCCTACGACGCAAGCTGAGCGAGTTAGAGCGATTTTAGCGTCAAAATGCCGAGAATGACGTTTTCCGCGATGCGTGTTTGCGTAATTGGAAAATCCTTTGCATCCGCATGAAAGAACGCGTCGTGAGCTTTCACCTGACGTGTCGATTGTCGCTCTACAACGTAAGACGAGCGAGCTAGAGCCGTTTTGCGTTTTGACCTTCGCGCTACTGTAGCGCGCGCAATTCAAACTTTTGAAATTTCGATACCTCGTAGCTGAATGATCAGTGAGTAGAGACCTATCCGTAAATTTTTCATTACTAAGACAAGCACCAAGAAAAACAAAACTCGTTTCTCGACATGGAGAGACATGCGGCACGATTTGATGACTCCTAATGCCCTCTTTTATGCTCCGTTTATTGTTTGACAAAACTTTGACAAGTTTTTGTCACTTTTTTAAAGGCGTTGCTCGAAAAGGGATCTTCTTGCTCTAAAAACCAAATCTCGGGCGATATCAATATTGCTAATCAATACCCTCTTGCGAAGAGGAAGCTCGTGAAGCGGAGCAATTCGGGCGAACTTTTGAAATTTCGATACCTCGTAGCTGAATGATCAGTGAGTAGAGACCTATCCGTAGAGCCCAAGATCTCCGCTCTACGACTTTCCAACGCCGAGATCTGGGAGCGTGACGCACGCACGCACGGACGGACGGACGCACGCACGCACGCCGAGCTCTCGTAGGGTGTCGCCCGGCTGAGGCCGGGCGAAAAAACCCGGCAGGGGACCACCAGGCTGAAAAGACCTGGCGCAAGATAGGTATCCCACCCCAAGAGGAAGTGATCAGCTTGCCTACTCTACCTACTCATGCACACTGCAGTAATCACTCACCAGCTGCTCTAGGCAGTACTTTGCTCAGCCCATTGCATGGTGGCCAATGGAAACTTATAATTTTAGATCCAGTTTTAGTTACGACCACTAGAGCCTTTAGCCCGTAGGAGAATCTCTATGGTCAATAGCCCATGGATAATCAGCCTGTAGGACATTTGAGATAGCCCTCAAGCCATTTGACAATGTACCCCTGCCAGTGCCTACATTTACTACTGCACCAGCTCCCATGGTTGTAAATACACAATAGACAATTGGCTTTAGCCCATAGACAATTGGGGGTAGCCCGTAGGACAGTTCAGATAGATCTCAAGTCATTCGACCCCGCGCCCCTGCCACTGCCTACGTTTAGGATCGCACCAGCTCCAGTGCCTGTAAATATGCAGTAGACACTTGGGTTTAGCCCGTAGACAGTTGGGTTTAGCCCACAGGACATTTCAGATAGATCTAAGGTCGTTTGGTGTAGATTCAGAATAGTTTGATGCTGTGTCCCTGCCAGTGCATGTAGTGCCTGCGAATAGACTTTGGAGTCTCACAGCGACAACTCCATATTGAATGGTGGCACTCTAAAGTGCTTTTGGCGCGCAATCAAACGTCAGTCACACGAAATCAAACGTCAGTCGACGCTGTGTCCCTGCCAGTGCATGCAGTGCCTGCGAATACACTTTGGAGTCTCACAGCGACAACTCCATAGTGAATGGTGACACTTTAAAGTGCTTTTGGCGCGAAATCAAAAGTTACTCACGCGAAATCCAGCGTCAGTCACAGCGTGTGGTGCCTTCTGTGGTCAGAATGTACTGGTGCAGCCGATATTTTCGAAATATTGTGGAATTTAGTCATCGGCCAAAGTTCTAAAAGTAAAGATGCACAACTACGTGTTCTGACGGTCAGTTTAAGCTATAGATCATCGCGAACCGACAACTGTGTCTAGAGTTATGGCGCTGACAGACAAACACACAAACACACAAACACACGGACAGACTCTAGGCGCCTTAGTATATAGGACTAGAGCCTTTAGCCCGTAGGAGAATCTCTATGGTCAATAGCCCATGGGTAATCTGCAGAGCATGAAGGAGATAACGCAATCATCGAATTCAGTGCACTGCAGGACAGTACAGTTAGATCTCAAGTCGTTAGACCCTGTGGCATTGTCAGTGCCTATGTTTGCTCTTGTGCCTGTAAATACACAATAGATGCTTGGGTTTAGCCCATAGACAATTGGGTTTAGCCCATAGGGCATTTCAGATAGATTGCAAGCCATTCGACCCTGTGACCCTGCCAGTGCCTATGTTTAGGATCGCGCCAGCTCATGTGCCTGGATATGCACAGTAGACTCGTGGGTTTAGCCTGTAGACATTGGGGTTTAGCCAATGGGGCATTTCTGACAGATCTCAAGCCATTTGACACTGTGCCTCTGCCAGTGCCTACATTTATGCTCGCACCAGCTCCTGTGCCTGTAAATACACCATAGATAGTTGGGTTTAGCTCGTAGACATTTGGGTTTAGCCCATAGGAGACTTCAGATATGTAGATCTAAAATCATTTGACATAGATCCAGAATAGTTTGATGCTGTGCCCCTGCCAGTGCAAGCAGTGCCTGCGAATACACTTTGGAGTCTCACAACGACAACTCTTTAGTGAATGGTGACACTGTATAGCGCTTTTGGCATGAATTGCATGCATGCCTACTGCCTACGCTTAGGATCGTGCCAGCTCCCGTGCCTGTAAATACACAATAGACGCTTGGGTTTAGCCCATAGACATTTGGGTTTAGCCCGTAGGAGATTTCAGATAGATCTAAAGACATTTGACACTGTCCCCCTTCCAGTGCCTGTATTTATGCTCGCACCAGCTCCCGTGCCTGTAAATACACAATAGATAGTTGGGTTTAGCCCGTAGACATTTGGGGTTAGCCCATGGAAGAGTTCAGATAGAT
Source organism: Linhomoeus sp. GSCO2_2 (assembly GCA_030248115.1). Classification (NCBI taxonomy): domain Eukaryota; kingdom Metazoa; phylum Nematoda; class Chromadorea; order Monhysterida; family Linhomoeidae; genus Linhomoeus; species Linhomoeus sp. GSCO2_2. The sequence goes on from JASAMZ010010190.1 coordinate 16,464, forward strand.
CTAAAGACATTTGACATAGATCCAAAGCAGTTTGATGCTGTGCCCCTGCCAGTGCATGCAGTGCCTGCGAATACACTTTGCAGTCTCACAACGACAACTCTGTCATGAATGGTGACACTGTAAAGCACTTTTGTCGCGAAATCAAACGCCAATTACATCGTGTGGTACCTTCTGTGGTCAGAATGTACTGGTGCAGTCGATATTTTCGAAATAATTTGGAATTTAGTCATTGGTCAAATTTCAAAAAGCAAAGATGCAAAACTGCGTGTTCTGATGGTCAGTTTAAGCTATAGATCATCGCGATCCGTCAACTGTAGCGAGCGCTAGAGCACTCACAGACAAACAGACAAACAGACAGACGGACAGACTCTAGGCTGCTTAGTAATATAGACTAGTGCCTTTAGCCCGTAGGTAATTGTCCATAGTCAAAAGAGGACTGTTATTAGCCGATCTTTGATAGTGAAAACATGCAGTGACCCATCGTGCGCCACCACTGGTCGCAAGATGCAGAAACCCATGACGCACCACCACTGGTCGCAAGACCCCGTGACCTGTGACATGTGACCACTGGTCACAAGACACAGGCCCATGTCACACCACCACTGGTCGCAAAATGCATTGACCCATGGTGCACCACCATAGATATTTGCAACAGCCCATAGGCATTTTTAGACTGTGCCCGTGCCAGTGCCTGTGTTTACTTACACTACTGCTGTGCCTGTGAATATACACCAAAGGTGTTTGAATATAGCCCATAGAAATTGGGCATTCCATTAGCCATAACGATTTCAGATCGTGCCCCTGCCAGTGCCCGCGTTTACCATCATGCCTGTTCTTGTGCCTCAGAATACATGTCAGGGTCTCACAGCGACAACTCTGTAGTGACTCGTGACACGACAGTGCATAAGTCCCACAAAAATGACCCTCAGGCAGTCTTTAGTGTTTGGAATGTACTGTGCAGTCGATATTTTCGTGATTTTCATGGAATTTAGACATCGGCCAAAGCCCACAATAGGACGTTTTGATCCTCTGTTGATGGCGGTTCTTTTGACGTATAGATCATCGCGATCCATCAATGCTGTCAAGAGTTATCGTGTTAACAGACAGACAGACAGACAGACTCTATGCCGCTTAGTATATAGGACTAGTGCCTTTAGCCCATAGGTGATACTGTATATCTATAGCTGAACAGTGATGGAAACAGAGCCATTGGTATCGACCCATGGAAATCAGCCACTGCTCACAACATGCATTGGCCTATGGTTCATGGCCAATGCTCACAACAGCCCATAGGAGATTCTGATAGATCTAAAGTCATTTGACACTGCGCCTCTATCAGTGCTTGCATTTAGGGTTGCACCAGCTACCATGCCTCAGAATACACTGAGGCTAACACATGGAAGCTTGCATTTAGCCCATAGGAGATTTCAGATAGATCTAATGTCTTCTGACACTGTGCCCCTGCCAGTGCCTGCATTTACCATTGCGCCTGCTCCCATGTCTCTGATTACACTGAATTTCGCATATTAGGTGTTGGCACTTAGCCCAAAGGACCTTACAGATAGATCCAATGTCATTGGCATTGTGCCCCTGCCAGGGCCTGCATCTACCATCGCACCTGCTCCTGTGCCTCTGAATACACCTCGGAGTCTCACGGAGACAACTCTGTGGTGAATGGAAACACGACAGTGCAAAATTTCCACGAAAACGACCCACAGACATTCTTTAGTGCATATGCTTTGCTCAAATGCACTGTGCAGTAGATATTTTCGTGATTTTTATGGAATTTAGTCATCGGTCAAAGTCCACAATAGGAGATGCACAACTACAGAGGATGGCGGTTCTATTTATGTATGGATCATCGTGATCCATCAATGCTCTCAAGAGTTATTGTGTTAACAAACAAACGAACAAACAGACAAACAAACAGAGTCTACGCCCTTTAGTATATAGGATGTATTGGAGTGTCATTGTGTACACATTTCTGCGTAACTGTTCCGTTACGCCATTCTCATTCTTGTGCTTGCTCACTCATTTCTGCTCTTGTGCTAGAGCTCTCCGGCAGTATATGGACTGGTCTCTTTGGTTCTAGTTCGAATTCCACCACCATCTCACGCCTCTGGCCTGTTTTGGTATCACACATCTTGGGCATGTTTGGGTTGGTTGTGTACTACTTCAAACTTGGTTGTTTCTCTGTTGTGATTTGTCTGTTGTGATGTTTTTTTCTCGATAGAGCCTGGGAATCGGGTTGAGTGCATTCAACCCAATTTGTTCAGCATGGTGGAAGTGTGCCTCTGGGGACGATGGGTTAGGACTACGTCATATAGGTAGACTTAACCGATCGAGCGGATATTGTCACCATAGTTGTTTGCTCATACTAACCAGAAGTATTAAGCACAAATTTCTGCCCCTCATCAGGCCAAAACGCAGACCTATCCGTAGAGCCCAAGATCTCCGCTCTACGACTTTCCAACGCCGAGATCTGGGAGCGTGACGCACGCACGCATGCACGCACGCACGCACGCACGCACACGCAACTGATCTGTGAGGTTGATCGCTTGCCGATGACGTTATCAAGTGCATTGAATGATTCAAACCTTTTGGGTGTCATGACGACTGACAGAATGGTGAAAAAAAGTTGTCAAAGCAAAAAAAACAGCAGCAAAAATTATGACCCGGGGGGGGGGGGGGGTATTGATCGAGGCACCTCACTATTCATAGCCAAATGCCTTAGCCACTGGGCTGTTGGACTTTTACTGTTTTGCCTGGATGCTTGCAAGAGTGCATGTCAATTGTGCAGAGCGTTTAGCGATAACGGCTTTGGCCTACAGCACACTGAGCATATAGCACGCCACTTCTACTGAACTCGTCAAGCGCGCACAGTGGCCCATATATGGATAGAGCGACGGTACCACTGAATCACAAACAAACATTGTTAGCCGCTTAGTATATAGGACTAGAGTCTTTAGTCCGTAGGAGATTCTCTATGGTCAATAGCCCATGGGCAATCTGCAGAGCATGAAGGAGACAAAGCAATATTGAATTCAGCACACCGCAGGACATTCTGGTTAGATCTCAAGTCATTTGACACTGTGCCCCTGCCAGGACCTGCATTTTGGGTCACACCAGCTCCCATGCATGGAAATACACAATAGACACTTGGGTTTAGCCCGTAGTTACTTGGGCTTAGCCCGTAGTTACTTGGGCTTAGCCTGTAGGACATTTCAGATAGGTCTCAAGCCATTTGACCCTGTGCCCCTGCCAGTGCCTATGTTTAGGATTGTACCAGCTCCCATGCCTGTAAATACACAGTAGACGCTTGGGTTTAGTCCATAGACATTTGGGTTAAGCCCGTAGGAGATTTGAAAGTTCTAAAATCATCCAGAATAGTTTGATGATGTGCCCCTGCCAGTGCATGCAGTGCCTGCGAATACACTTTGGAGTCTCACAGTGACAACTCTTTGGTGAATGGTGACACTGTAAAGTGCTGTTGATGCAAAATCAAGCGTCAGTCGCAGCGTGTGGTGCCTTTTGTGCTCAGAATGTTCTGGTGCAGCTGATATTTTCAACATAATGTGGAATTTTGTCATTGGTCAAAATTCTAAAATAGGAGGTGCAAAACTACAGTGTATGGCGGTCAGTTTAAGCTATAGACCATCGCGAACCAACAACTGTGTCTAGAGTCATGGCGTCCGCAGATCCACAGACAAACAAACAAACAGATGGACAGACTTAGGCGCCTTAGTATATAAGACTAGTGCCTTTAGCCTGTAGGAAAATCTCTACGGACAATATCGCATGGGCAATCTGCACAGCATGAAGGAGATAATGCAATCTGTGAATTTAGTGCACTGCAGGACATTACATTTAGATCTAAATTCATTTGAAACTGCGCTCTTGGCAGGGCCTATATTTAGGATCACACTGGCTCCCATGCCTGTAAATACACAATGGGTACTTGGGCTTAGCCCGTAGACAATTGTGTTTAGCCCATAGGACATTTTTTCAGATAGACCCCAAATCATTTGACCCTGTGCCCCTGCCAGTGCCTACATTTAGGATTGCACCAGCTCCTGTGCCTGTAAATACACAGTAGACTCTTACGCTTAGCATGTAGACATTTGGGTTTAGCCAATAGGACATTTCAGACAGATCTCAAGTCATTTGACACTGTGCCCCTGCCAGTTCCTATATTTAGGCTCACACCAGCTCCCGCGCCTGTAAATAAACAGTAGGCGCTTGGGTTTAGCCCATAGACATTTGCGTTTAGCCGGTATGAGATTTCAGATAGATCTAAGGTCATTTGACATACATCCAGAGTGGCTCGATGCTGTGCCCCTGCCAGTCCATGCAGTGCCTGCGAATACACTTTGGAGTCTCACAACGGCAACTCTGTAGTGAATGGTGACTCTGTAGAGCGCTTTGGGTGCGGAATCAAATGGCAGTCGCAGCCTTCTGTGCCTTTTGTGCTCAGAATGTACTGGTGCAGCCAATATTTGCGAAATAATGTGGAATTTAGTCATCAGGCAAAGTCGTAAAACAGGAGGTGCAAAACTACATGTTCTGACAGTCAGTTTAAGCTATAGATCATCACGATCCGTCAACTGTAGTGAGCGCTAGAGTGCTGACAGATCCACAAACAAACAAACAAACAGACGGACAGACTCTTGCTGCTTAGTAATAAGGACTAGAGTCTTTAGCCTGTAGGAGAATCTCTATGGTCAATAGTGCATGGGTAATCTGCAGATCATGAAGGAGATAATTCAATCGTCGAATTCAGTGCACCACAGAACATTATAGTTAGATCTCAAGTCATTTGACACTGTGCCCCTGCCAGGGCCTACATTTAGGATCACACTGGCTCCCGTACCTGTAAATACACAATAGACACTTGCGTTCAGACTGTAGATGCCTGTAAATACACAATAGACATTTGTGATTAGCCCGTAGAGAAATGGGTTTAGCCTGTAGGACATTTCAGACAGATCTCAAGTCATTTGACATTGTGCCCCTGCCAGCGCTTACATTTAGGCTCACACCAGCTCCTGTGCCTGTAAATACACATTAGATGCTTGGGGTTAGCCAGTAGACATTAGGGCTTAGCCCATCAGAGATTTTGGATAGATCTAAAATCATTTGACATAGATCCAGAATAGTGTGATGATGTGCCCCTGCCAGTGCATGTAGTGCCTGCGAATACACTTTGGAGTCTCACAACAACAACTCTGTTGTGAATGGTGACACTGTTAAGCGCCTTTGGCGCGAAATCAAACGTCAATCGCATTGTGTGGTGCTCTCTGTGATCAGAATGTACTGGTGCAGTCGATATTTTCAAAATATTTTGGAATTTAGACATTGACCAAAGTCCACAAACCTTCATGCAAAACTACATGCTATGACGGTCAGTTTAAGCCATAGATCATCGCAATCCATCAACTGTAGCGAGAGCTAGAGTGTTTACAGACAAACGAACAAACAAACAGATGGTGCCGCTTAGTATAAAGGACTAGAGCCTTTAGCCTGTAGGAGAATCCCTATGGTCAATAGCCTGTAGGTAATCTGTAGAGCATGAAGAAGATAATGCAATCATCAAATTCAGCGCACCGCAAGACATTACAGTTAGATCTCAAGTCAATTGACACTGTACTGTGCCCCTGCCAAGGCCTACAATTATAGTTGCACCAGCTCCCATGCCTGTAAATACACAATATATGCTTGGGCTTAGCCAGTAGACAATTGGGTTTAGCCCATAGGACATTTCAGATAGATCTCAGGTCATTAGATCTGTGCCACTGCCAGTTCCCACATTTAGGATCACGATAGCTCCCATGCCTGTAAATACACAATTGACATCTGTGTTTAGCCTGTAGACATTTGGGCTTAGCCCATAGGACATTTCAGATAGATCTCAAGTCACTCGCTTTGTGCCCCTGCCAGTGCCTACGTTTAGGCTCGCATCAGCTCCCATCCCTGTAAATATACAATAGATGCTTGGGTTTAGCCTGCAGACATTAGGGTTTGGCCCATAGGAGATTTCAGATAGGTCTCAAGTTGTTTGGCATAGATCCAAGGTAGTTTGACTCTGTACCCTGCCAGTGCCAGCGATTACCATTCTGTGCCATCGAATACACGCAGTGATCCTTGTGCTCAGAATGTGCTGGTGCAGGTGCATATATAGACTAGAGCCTTTAGCCCGTAGGAGAATCTCTATGGTCAATAGCCGATGGAAAATCAGCAGTGCATGAAGGAGATAACACAATCATCGAATTCAGTGCACCATAGGACATAACACTTAGATCTCAAGTCATTTGACACTGTGCCCCTGCCAGTGCCTGCATTTAGGATCACTCCAGCTTCCATGCCTGTAAATACACAATAGACACTTGGGTTCAGCCCCATAGACAATTGGGTTTAACCCATGACCATTTCAGATAGATCTCAAGTCATTCGACCCTGTGCCCCTGCCAGTGCCAACATTTAGGCACGCGCCAGCTCCCGCGCCTGTAAATACATAATAGATGCTTGGGTTTAGCCCATAGACATTGGAGTTTAGCCCGCAGTCATTTGTGTTTTGTAGATCCAAAATCGTTTGATGCCGTGCGCTTGCCAGTGCGTGCAGTGCCTGCCAATGCACTTTGGAGTCTCACAACGACAACTCTTTAGTGAGTAGTTACACTGTAAAGTGCTTTTGGCATGAAAACAGGCAGTCACAGTGCGCAGTGAGCCATATGCTCAGAATGTGCTGATGCAGTCGATATTTGCGCAATATTTTGGAATTTAGGCATCGGTCAAAGTTCTAAAAGCAAAGATGCAAATCTACGTGTTCTGACGGTCAGTTTAAGCTATGGATCACTGCGATCCGTCAACTGTAGTGAGCGCTAGAGCGTTCACAGACAGACAAACAAACAAACAAACAGATGGAAATTTGGTTTTTGTGTAATTTCATTAGAATTTAGGCATTTGCTAAAGTTGTAAATGTAAAGATGCAAAAGTACGTGTGAGGACGGTCAGTTTAAGCTATAGATCATCGCGATCCGTCAACTGTAGCGAGCGCTAGAGCGTTAAGGTGAGGAGACAGACAAACAGACACCGTTAGCCGCTTAGTAATATAGACTAGAGTGGTTAGCCCGTAGGTGATACTGTACCAACTATCACTGATAGCAGCTGTTTTGAGCGTGTGATTGTTAGTTCTGAAGTTCTCAAGCCTGTGAGCGTAATCGATCGCCTGCCACCACTGCTCACATGTCTGAAGACCATTCAATTGTTCCTTTGCGACTGATGTTCTGTGCAGTTGGTCGCTTGCCGCTGACGTTCTCAAGCGCATTGAATGATTCAAACGTTTTGTGTGTCATTTTGGGTGAACGAAGCTGACGGAATGGCAAAAGAAAACTTTGCAAATTGAATTCGTCAGCAGCAACAAGCTTTGTCTAAAAACTGTGGCACCACGTTGGCATCAGTGTAAACTTGAGAGCATGTGCGCGATAATGTGCACTGGATAGTGAAGTGCCGCTAGACATTTAGTCGACAATCTGGTGGGGTATAGCCGCAATTGGTCTTGGATTTGTTCGCGGTACCTGATCCACATATGGATCAGAAGATTCGCCGCAGGCACACTTTGCGCTTATGATTGTGGCAACTGATCCATAAATGGATCAGAGAAATTCGCCGCAGGCCCACAGTGCAATAAAAGCGTCTAAATGAGACGACGCCCTATTGAAAAGGGTATAAATGGGACGACGCCCTATTGAAAAGGGTATAAATGGGACGACGCCATATTATTTTGGGCTTAGTGCTCGATGCATCAACACAAGGATACGTTGAAATCTAAGCTGCTTGAAAATGTCGAAATTTAGAAATTCTGACAAAAACCTTGAAAATATACCTAAATTCTTTAATTATAAAATCCAGAACTATTTGCTAAATACTTGGCAGACTATGTCTGACACAACTATGCAAAGAAATTTTGAAATTTAAGCTATTTGGAATTGTCAAAATTTGAGGATCTTAACAAAAAATATCCCAAATTTCGTTAATTACAAAATCAGAAACTATTTGTTAAATACTTGACAGACTATTCCAAATGCATCAACGCAAAGACATTGTAAAATCTAAGCTGTTTGAAATTGTCATAATTTGGGATTTTGACAAAAACCGTAAAAATATCCCAAAATTCGCTAATTATAAAACTTAGATCGAGTTGCTAAATACTTGACAGCCTATGCCCGACACAACCATGTAAAGAAATTATAAAATTTCAGCTGTTAGAAATCGTTGAAATTTGGGAATTTTGACAATACCCTTGAAAATATCCCTAATTTCGTTAATTATAAAATCTGAAACTATTTGATAAATACTTGGCAGACTATGCTCGACACATCCGTGAAAAGAGAATTTGAAATTTAAGCTGTTTGATATTGTCGAAAATTGTGGATTTTTACGAAATCCTTAAAAATATCCTAAATTTCGTAAATTATGTTCGCTGAAATTATTTGCTAAATACTTGGCAGACTATGCTCGATACATCTGTGCAAAGAAGTTTTTAAATTTAAGTTGTTTGAATTTGTCAAAATTTGGGAATTTTGACAAAAACCTTGAAAATACCACTAATTTCGTTAATTATAAAACCTGAAACTATTAGATAAATACTTGGCAGACTATGGTCGACACATCCGTGAAAAGAAATTTTGAAATTTAAGCTGTTTGAAATTGTCGAAATTTGTGGATTTTAGCAAAATCCTTTAAAATATTCTAAATTTCGTTAATTATATTCGCTGAAACTATTTGCTAAATACTTGGCAGACTATGCTCGATACATCCGTGCAAAGAAGTTTTGAAATTTAAGCTGTTTGAATTTGTCGAAATTTGGGAATTTTGACAAAACCCTTGAAAATATCCCTAATTTCGTGAATTCCAAAATTCGAAACCATGTCACAAATTCATCGCGTCTTATGCCCTTTCCATTTCAGCAAAAACTTTCTCGATACGACCTGTAAATAAAAGTGTCGTTTTTGACATTTTCATATTTTAATTGTAAATATCTCGAAATAGCGAAATTAGCAACAGAAACGGACAACGGCACGTTACTCAGCGCATTCGACTCCATCGGATGGCACTAACCGTCGTGTTTAGTTGTTCCGGACACACGGACGGACGGACGGACGGACGGACACACACACAAACAGACAATAGCGTCCGTATATATACTCGCCGCCCTGGGGGGCGGCGAAAAAAGATCGCTTCTGGTTGTGGATTGATCCAGGGGCCTTAAGATTCATAGCCCGACACCTTAACCACTAGGCGTCTGGTTCTCAAGTTCTCAAGCTGATAGAGCGTAACGGATCGTCCGCCACCACTGTTCTGAAGTCTGTACAGTCAATGACTGTCAGTTTGAGCTGAAAATCTCCAGGAGCCAGCTCTTTTGTCGCAAGAAGTCGGCCATTCAATCCTTGGCAGTTGCGCGCGCGCCCGGTTGCTTAGCTCCCTAGTGGTTCGTATTTTAGTAACGGCACCTCATCATCCACAGTGCGTCGAGCGTGCAGAGCGTCTTTTAGTAGCAGGGCGACATCTGTTCTCAAGCCGATAGTGCGTAACGGATCGTCTGCCACCACTGTTCTGAAGTCTGTACAGTCAATGACGGTCAGCTTGAGCTGAAAATCTTCAGGAGGCAGCTCTTTTGTCGCAAGAAGTCGGCCATTCATTCCTTGGCAGTTGCGTCCGGTTGCTTAGATCGCTAGCAATTCGCATTTTAGCAACGGCACACTTATCCACAGTGCGTCGTGCTTGCGGAGCGTCTTTTAGTAGCAGGGCGACAGCTACAGTGCATCACGCGTATAGAGCGTCGCTTCTAACGAACGTGTCAAGCGTGCAAAGCGTCCAGTATTTGGATAGAGCGCACGGTACCACAGAATCACTCACAAACTGACACCGTTAGCCGCTTAGTATATAGGACTAGAGCCTTTAGCCCGTAGGAGAATCTATATATTCAGTAGCCCATGGGTAATCTGCAGAGAATGATGGAGATAGCCACTGCTGCTCGCAAGTCAGATGACCATTCGATCGTTCATTCGCGGCTGATGGCAACTGTTCTGTGCGGTTGGCCGCTTGCTGCTGACGTTTTCAAGCACATTTGATTGAGACAGATCACTCACCACCACTGCTCGCAAGTCTGATGACGATTCGATCGTTCGTTCACGGCTGATGGCAACTGTTCTGTGCGGTTGGCCGCTTGCCGCTGACGTTCTCAAGCACATTTGATTGAGACAGATCACTCACCACCACTGCTCACAAGTCTGATGACGATTTGATCGTTCGTTCACGGCTGATGGCAACTGTTCTGTGTGGTTGGCCACTTGCCGCTGACGTTCTCAAGCACATTTGATTGAGACAGATCGCTCACCACCACTGCTCGCAAGTCTGATGACGATTCGATCGTTCGTTCACGGCTGATGGCAACTGTTCTGTGTGGTTGGGCGCTTGCCGCTGATGTTCTCAAGCACATTTGAATGAGACGGATTGCTCGCTCACCACCGCTGCTCGCAAGTCTGATGACCATTCGATCGTTCATTCGTGACTGATGGCAACTATTCTGTGCGGTTGGCCGCTTGCCGCTGACGTTCTCAAGCACATTTGATTGAGACAGATCGCTCACCACCACTGCTCGCAAGTCTGATGACCATTCGATCGTTCGTTCGCGACTGATGGCAGCTGTTCTGTGCGGTTGGCCGCTTGCCGCTGACGTTCTCAAGCACATTTGATTGAGACAGATCGCTCACCACCACTGCTCGCAAGTCTGACGACGATTCGATCGTTCGTTCATGGCTGATGGCAACTGTTCTGTGCGGTTGGCCGCTTGCCGCTGACGTTCTCAAACACATTTGAATGAGACGGATTGCTCGCTCACCACCGCTGCTCGCAAGTCTGATGACCATTCGATCGTTCATTCGCGGCTGATGGCAACTGTTCTGTGCGTTGGCCGCTTGCCGCTGACGTTCTCAAACACATTTGATTGAGACAGATCGCTCACCACCACTGCTCGCAAGTCTGATGACCATTCGATCGTTCGTTCGCGGCTGATGGCAACTGTTCTGTGCGGTTGGCCGCTTGCCGCTGACGTTCTCAAGCACATTTGAATGAGACGGATTGCTCGCTCACCACTGCTGCTCGCAAGTCTGATGACCATTGGATCGTTCATTCGCGGCTGATGGCAACTGTTCTGTGCGGTTGACCGCTTGCCGCTGACGTTCTCAAGCACATTTGATTGAGACAGATCGCTCACCACCACTGCTCGCAAGTCTGATGACCATTCGATCGTTCGTTCGCGGCTGATGACAACTGTTCTGTGCAGTTGGCCGCTTGCCGCTGACGCTCTCAAGCACATTTGAATGAGACGGATTGCTCGCTCACCACCGCTGCTCGCAAGTCTGATGACCATTCGATCGTTCATTCGCGGCTGATGGCAACTGTTCTGTGCGGTTGGCCGCTTGCCGCTGACGTTCTCAAGCACATTTGATTGAGACAGATCGCTCACCACCACTGCTCGCAAGTCTGATGACCATTCGATCGTTCGTTCGCGGCTGATGGCAACTGTTCTGTGTGGTTGGCCGCTTGCCGCTGACGTTCTCAAGCACATTTGATTGAGACAGATCGCTCACCACCACTGCTCGCAAGTCTGATGACCATTCAATCATGGGAGGCAACGTCGGCGGGCCGCGCCGCGACGTCTCAAGCACATCGATCAGACAGATCGCTCACCACCACGCGGCAACCGAGACAGAGAAGCCCTCAAGCAGACAGCCCCGCCCAGCCACAACACGCACCAGCTCGCACCAAACACAAAGAACCAGCCCAAACAAAGCCCCAAACCAAAACCAACACACCAGCCCCCCCACCCACAACCCCACCAAACCAAACACACAACACCAAACGACCCACAACCCCCCCACCCAACACAAACAACCCACACACCCAAACAAACCAACCCCCCCAAAAACCACCAACACAAACCCCCCCCCCAATTTACTTGAACGAGTCCACACCAAATTACTGAACGAGTCCACACCAAATTACTGAACGAGTCCACACCAAATTACTGAACGAGTACACTGAACGAGTCCACACCAAATTACTGAACGAGTCCACACCAAATTACTGAACGAGTCCACACCAAATTACCGAACGAGTCCACACCACCATTACTGAACGCGCAAATCGTAAGCCTGAGCAGTCGGCTAAGCATACATACAAGGAGGAGATCGTAGGCCTGAGCCGGCGGCTAAGCATACAAGGAGGAGATCGTAGGCCTGAGCCGGCGGTTAAACATACTAGGAGGAGATCGTAGGCCTGAGCCGGCGGTTAAGCATACTAGGAGGAGATTGTAGGCCTGAGCCGGCGGTTAAGCATACTAGGAGGAGATCGTAGGCCTGAGCCGGCGGTTAAGCATACTAGGAGGAGATCGTAGGCCTGAGCCGGCGGTTAAGCATACTAGGAGGAGATCGTAGGCCTGAGCCGGCGGTTAAGCATACTAGGAGGAGATCATAGGCCTGAGCCGGCGGTTAAGCATACTAGGAGGAGATCGTAGGCCTGAGCCGGCGGTTAAGCATACTAGGAGGAGATCGTAGGCCTGAGCCGGCGGTTAAGCATACTAGGAGGAGATCGTAGGCCTGAGCCGGCGGCTAAGCATACTAGGAGGAGATCGTAGGCCTGAGCCGGCGGCTAAGCATACTAGGAGGAGATCGTAGGCCTGAGCTGGCGGTTAAACATACTAGGAGGAGATCGTAGGCCTGAGCCGGCGGTTAAGCATACTAGGAGGAGATCGTAGGCCTGAGCCGGCGGCTAAGCATACTAGGAGGAGATCGTAGGCCTGAGCCGGCGGTTAAGCATACTAGGAGGAGATCGTAGGCCTGAGCCGGCGGTTAAGCATACTAGGAGGAGATCGTAGGCCTGAGCCGGTTAAACATACTATGTAGGAGGAGATCGTAGGCCTGAGCCGGCGGTTAAGCATACTAGGAGGAGATCGTAGGCCTGAGCCGGCGGTTAAGCATACTAGGAGGAGATCGTAGGCCTGAGCCGGCGGTTAAGCATACTAGGAGGAGATCGTAGCCCTGAGCCGGCGGTTAAGCATACTAGGAGGAGATCGTAGGCCTGAGCCGGCGGTTAAGCATACTAGGAGGAGATCGTAGCCCTGAGCCGGCGGTTAAGCATACTAGGAGGAGATCGTAGGCCTGAGCCGGCGGTTAAGCGTACTAGGAGGAGATCGTAGGTAGCCCTGAGCCGGCGGTTAAGCATACTAGGAGGAGATCGTAGGCCTGAGCCGGCGGTTAAACATACTAGGAGGAGATCGTAGGCCTGAGCCGGCGGTTAAGCATACTAGGAGGAGATCGTAGGCCTGAGCCGGCGGCTAAGCATACTAGGAGGAGATCGTAGGCCTGAGCCGGCGGTTAAGCATACTAGGAGGAGATCGTAGGCCTGAGCCGGCGGTTAAGCATACTAGGAGGAGATCGTAGGCCTGAGCCGGTTAAACATACTATGTAGGAGGAGATCGTAGGCCTGAGCCGGCGGTTAAGCATACTAGGAGGAGATCGTAGGCCTGAGCCGGCGGTTAAGCATACTAGGAGGAGATCGTAGGCCTGAGCCGGCGGTTAAGCATACTAGGAGGAGATCGTAGGCCTGAGCCGGCGGTTAAGCATACTAGGAGGAGATCGTAGGCCTGAGCCGGCGGCTAAGCATACTAGGAGGAGATCGTAGGCCTGAGCCGGCGGCTAAGCATACTAGGAGGAGATCGTAGGCCTGAGCTGGCGGTTAAACATACTAGGAGGAGATCGTAGGCCTGAGCCGGCGGTTAAGCATACTAGGAGGAGATCGTAGGCCTGAGCCGGCGGCTAAGCATACTAGGAGGAGATCGTAGGCCTGAGCCGGCGGTTAAGCATACTAGGAGGAGATCGTAGGCCTGAGCCGGCGGTTAAGCATAGCGAGGAGGAGATCGTAGGCCTGAGCCGCGGTTAAAGCATACTATGTAGGATGAGATCGTAGGCCTGAGCCGGCTGTTAAGCATACTAGGAGGAGATCGTAGGCCTGAGCCGGCGGTTAAGCATACTAGGAGGAGATCGTAGGCCTGAGCCGGCTGTTAAGCATACTAGGTAGGAGGAGATCGTAGGCCTGAGCCGGCGGTTAAGCATACTAGGAGGAGATCGTAGGCCTGAGCCGGCGGTTAAGCATACTAGGAGGAGATCGTAGGCCTGAGCCGGCGGTTAAGCATACTAGGAGGAGATCGTAGGCCTGAGCCGGCGGTTAAGCATACTAGGAGGAGATCGTAGGCCTGAGCCGGCGGTTAAGCGTACTAGGAGGAGATCGTAGGCCTGAGCCGGCGGTTAAGCATACTAGGAGGAGATCGTAGGCCTGAGCCGGCGGTTAAGCATACTAGGAGGAGATCGTAGGCCTGAGCCGGCGGTTAAGCCTACTAGGAGGAGATCGTAGGCCTGAGCCGGCGGTTAAGCATACTAGGAGGAGATCGTAGGCCTGAGCCGGCGGTTAAGCATACTAGGAGGAGATCGTAGGCCTGAGCCGGCGGTTAAGCATACTAGGAGGAGATCGTAGGCCTGAGCCGGCGGTTAAGCATACTAGGAGGAGATCGTAGGCCTGAGCCGGCGGTTAAGCATACTAGGAGGAGATCGTAGGCCTGAGCCGGCGGTTAAGCATACTAGGAGGAGATCGTAGGCCTGAGCCGGCGGTTAAGCATACTAGGAGGAGATCGTAGGCCTGAGCCGGCGGTTAAGCATACTAGGAGGAGATCGTAGGCCTGAGCCGGCGGTTAAGCATACTAGGAGGAGATCGTAGGCCTGAGCCGGCGGTTAAGCATACTAGGAGGAGATCGTAGGCCTGAGCCGGCGGTTAAGCATACTAGGAGGAGATCGTAGGCCTGAGCCGGCGGTTAAGCATACTAGGAGGAGATCGTAGGCCTGAGCCGGCGGTTAAGCATACTAGGAGGAGATCGTAGGCCTGAGCCGGCGGTTAAGCATACTAGGAGGAGATCGTAGGCCTGAGCCGGCGGTTAAGCATACTAGGAGGAGATCGTAGGCCTGAGCCGGCGGTTAAGCATACTAGGAGGAGATCGTAGGCCTGAGCCGGCGGTTAAGCATACTAGGAGGAGATCGTAGGCCTGAGCCGGCGGTTAAGCATACTAGGAGGAGATCGTAGTCCTGAGCCGGCGGTTAAGCATACTAGGAGGAGATCGTAGGCCTGAGCCGGCGGTTAATTAAGCATACTAGGAAGAGGAGATCGTAGGCCTGAGCCGGCGGTTAAGCATACTAGGAGGAGATCGTAGGCCTGAGCCGGCGGTTAAGCATACTAGGAGGAGATCGCAGGCCTGAGCCGGCGGCTAAGCATACCTACTAGGGGGAGATCGTAGGCCTGAGCCGGCGGCTAAGCATACTAGGAGGAGGTCGTAGGCCTGAGCCGGCGGTTAAGTGTACTAGGAGGAGATCGTAGGCCTGAGCTGGCGGTTAAGCATACTAGGAGGAGATCGTAGGCCTGAGCCGGCGGTTAAGCATACTAGGAGGAGATCGTAGGCCTGAGCCGGCGGTTAATTAAGCATACTAGGAGGAGGAGATCGTAGGCCTGAGCCGGCGGTTAAGCATACTAGGAGGAGATCGTAGGCCTGAGCCGGCGGTTAAGCATACTAGGAGGAGATCGCAGGCCTGAGCCGGCGGCTAAGCATACCTACTAGGAGGAGATTGTAGGCCTGAGCCGGCGGCTAAGCATACTAGGAGGAGGTCGTAGGCCTGAGCCGGCGATTAAGTGTACTAGGAGGAGATCGTAGGCCTGAGCCGGCGGTTAAGCGTACTAGGAGGAGATCGTAGGCCTGAGCCGGCGGTTAAGCATACTAGGAGGAGATCGTAGGCCTGAGCCGGCGGTTAAGCCTACTAGGAGGAGATCGTAGGCCTGAGCCGGCGGTTAGGCATACTAGGAGGAGATCGTAGGCCTGAGCCGGCGGTTAAGCATACTAGGAGGAGATCGTAGGCCTGAGCCGGCGGTTAAGCATACTAGGAGGAGATCGTAGGCCTGAGCCAGCGGTTAAGCATACTAGGAGGAGATCGTAGGCCTGAGCCGGCGGTTAAGCCTACTAGGAGGAGATCGTAGGCCTGAGCCGGCGGTTAAGCATACTAGGAGGAGATCGTAGGCCTGAGCCGGCGGTTAAGCCTACTAGGAGGAGATCGTAGGCCTGAGCCGGCGGCTAAGCATACAAGGAGGAGATCATAGGCCTGAGCCGGCGGTTAAGCATACTGGGAGGAGATCGTAGGCCTGAGCCGGCGGTTAAGCATACTAGGAGGAGATCGTAGGCCTGAGCCGGCGGTTAAGCATACTAGGAGGAGATCGTAGGCCTGAGCCGGCGGTTAAGCATACTAGGAGGAGATCGTAGGCCTGAGCCGGCGGTTAAGCATACTAGGAGGAGATCGTAGGCCTGAGCCGGCGGTTAAGCCTACTAGGAGGAGATCGTAGGCCTGAGCCGGCGGTTAAGCATACTAGGAGGAGATCGTAGGCCTGAGCTGGCGGTTAAGCCTACTAGGAGGAGATCGTAGGCCTGAGCCGGCGGCTAAGCATACAAGGAGGAGATCGTAGGCCTGAGCCGGCGGTTAAGCCTACTAGGAGGAGATCGTAGGCCTGAGCCGGCGGTTAAGCATACTAGGAGGAGATCGTAGTCCTGAGCCGGTGGTTAAG
>JASAMZ010010191.1:0-13481 GCA_030248115.1 Linhomoeus sp. GSCO2_2
ACATATTCTTAATTAAATTGGTGCCATGCGGCATGCGCAGAGGGATTTCCCCCGCTGGTTCATTGCCGCTCACATATGGACGTAAACGATTCGAAAGTATGGGTGCACGAGAGGCAAGGCTGCGCAAGAAGAATACAGTAGCTTAGGAACGCATCTATTCACGTCAAACGCTTGCGCAACCCTATTCAGTCCTAGCGGCGGAAGCGACGCAACCGAGCGGGAAGAAGCCGGAGGTCAAGAAGCAGAGTAGGCTCGAGCGCGACCTTGTAGCGAAGAGACCAAGGACGCTTCCAATTGATTTTTGTTTGTGTTGCTCGCCGCAGGAGAGATTCTCCGTCGTCTGCCGCCCATGCCGACTTGTGCCGAGGGCGCCGATGACGTGACGATCGCCACCTCGTTGGGACGTCTGAAGGGCAAGTGCGTGACCACGAAAACAGGCTGCAAGATGGTCGTCTTCTACTCCATCCCATACGTGGAGGAGGCCCCGCGGTTCCAGAGGTCGGTGCCGCCGATACAAAGTACACGACGACGGCGCGTTCGAAAAAGTGAGAGAACACTGACAATGCGGCCGTTGTTCTCAAATGTGCGTGCACTGCTCGGCCTCGGGGCTCTGGACACGACGTACTGTATGTTGTTTTTGACAAGCGGTGCAAATTTCGTTAAATCCCATGCAACGAACCGCCAGTGACGCCACTTAGCGCAAGATCACTTCGAAAATTGAGTGCAACACATTTCCGCGCTGGAAAAGATGACGGCCGCGACCTTCTTCTGGAGGATGAGGGCCACCATCTTGCCCAGTATCTCACTACATAACGCCAGGCTAGTCGGGCCCCAACTAACGTCACTATTCGGCGGAGATTAGTCGGGCCACAGACTCGATCATTCTATGGGCGCTGTGTTAATCGAGGGGCCCGGTCAGTTGAGTCAACAATTCACCTGTGCTATTCGGCACTAAGGTTAGCCGAGCGACTGACTCGCCCAACTTAATCGACTGCTAGACTGACCTGTTTCCAACTTACGTCGTTAGTCGGCGTGAAAACCCCGACTAACGACGTTAGCCACCACCTACGGTACGATGTTATATAATGAGGTATGGAAAAGTGTTGCACCCGATTTTTGACATGATGTTGCTCAAAATGACGCCATTCGCGGTTCGTTGCAAGGAACTCAATAAGATTTGCACTGTTTATCGAAAACACCATGGAGCGCACCGTGTCCAGTTTTGAGGTCGATCAGTACACGCACGTTGGAGAACAGCGCCCGCAACGACAGTGTTCTCGCTTCTTTTGCGCAGCCCCACGCACTCTTGAATTGGGCGTCGTCCGTTCACACACAGGTCGACGCCCAAACGCCGCTGGACGGGCGTCGTCGACGCCAGCGACCCCATGGATGCGAACCTGTGTCCGGGCAAGTTCAACTCCGGGTCCCCGGGCAAAAGCACGGAAACGAACTGCCAACTGTTGAGGGTCTGCAAGGTTCAACTCATAGAGCAGAGCCCCTTGAGATTACAGTTGGATTGCTTTAGGTGGCCATCCCCGAGACGGGCAGCAGGCGCAATCTGCAAATGCCGATTCTCTTTTGGCCGGGCGGCGGCGGGTTCAACCGCGGCAACAAGAACTACGACCTGGAGGCCCAGTGCGAGACGATCGTCAAGAGGGGGGTGGGTGCAAATTTGCGCCTGCGGCCAGCTGCTTTTGGCCAACTACGTGACATTTTAGCATTTGTTTGCACTTTGTAGCGCTTTTTTCGCCGCCCCCCAGGGCGGCGAGTATATATACGGACGCTAATGTCTGTTTGTGTGTCCGTGTGTGTGTGTGTGTGTCCGGAACAACTAGACATAACGGTTAGTGCCACCCGATGGAGTCGAATGCGCTGAGTAACGTGCCGTTGTCCGTTTCTGTTGCTAATTTCCCTATTTCGAGATATTTACAATTAAAATATGAAAATGTCAAAAATGACGCTTTTATTTACAAGTCGTATCGAAAAAATTTTTGCTGAAATGGAAAGGGCGTGAGACGCGATGAATTTGTGACATAGTTTCGGATTTTGGAATTCACCAAATTAAGGATATTTTCAAGGTTTTTGTCAAAATTCCCAAATTTCGAACAATTAAAACAGCTTATATTTCAAAACTTCTTTGCACCGATGTATCGAGCATAGTTTGCCAAGTATTTAGCAAATAGTTTCAGCGAATATAATTAACGAAATTTAGTATATTTTTAAGGATTTTGTCAAAATCCCCAAATTTCGACAATTTCAAACAGCTTAAATTTCAAAATTTCTTTTCACGGATGTGTCGAGCATAGTCTACCAAGTATTAATCAAATAGTTTCAGATTTTATAATTAACTAAATTAGGGATATTTTCAAGGGTATTGTCAAAATTCCAAAATTTCGACAATTCCAAACGGCTTAAATTTCATACTTTCTTTACATGATTGTGTCGGGCATAGTCTGCCAGGCATCTAACACATAGTTTCAGATTTCATAATTAACGAAATTAGGGATATTTTCAAGGGTATTTTCAGAATTCCCCAATTTTGGTAATTTCAAACAGCTTAACTTTCAAAACTTCTTTGCACGGATGTGTCGAGCATAGTCTGCCAAGTATTTACCAAATAGTTTCATAGATTATGATTAATGAAATTTAGGATATTTTTTATGGTTTTGTCAAAATCCCCAAATTTCGACAATTTCAAGCGGCTTAAATTTCAAAGTTTCTTTGCACGGAAGTATCGACATAGTCTGCCATGTATTTAACAAATAGTTTCGGATTTTATAATTAACGAATTGACGTATATTTTCAAGGGTATTTTTGAAATTCCCAAATTTAGACAATTTCAAATAGCTTAAATTTCAGAATGTCTTTGCATGGTTGTGTCGGGCATAGTCTGCCAACTATTTAGCAAATAGTTCTATATTTTATAATTAACGAATTTCGGGATATTTTCAAGGTTTTTCTCAAAATTGCCAAATTTCGACAATTTCAAACAACTAAATTTTCAAAATATCTTTGCGTGGATGTACCGGGCGTAGTATGTCAAGTAATTATGAAACAGTTTCAGATTTTAGAATTCGAGAATATAGGGATATTTTCAAGGGTTTTGTCAAATATGGCAGATTTCAGCATTTTCAAATGGCTATATCTAAGCAACATTTTTCCATGGATGTGTCGTGCAACGTATGTTTTGCCACCTATTCGATCGAACATGAAACGCGGCAATTACTGTGCGGTTCTGCAATCTACAGCAACGGTATCGTAACCGCCCGCATTTGTGACCCAAAAGAAAAGGGCGTCGTCCCATTTAGACCCTCTTCATTCCATAGTGAACCTGCGGCGAACATTCCTGATCCATTTATGGATCAGTACCCACCAATACGCCTTATAGGCAACGATTGCCCAAGAATGGCACAAACTACCTTTGGAAACTCGAGGTAACTGCGGCGAAACTCCCCGAAGAAATGCTCAACTTTCTATTCTGACACACTATTGAATATACTCCTCAAATGCACAACACACTATGCAATGCCAATCAACCATCATCGGGTACCCAGTTTTTTCGCCGCGCCTCAGCGCGGCGAGGTGTATATATACGGATGACAATGTGTGTGTGTGTGTGTGTGTCTGTGTGTCTGTGTGTCTGTGTGTCTGTGTGTGTTTCCGTCGCACCGAAGTAAAGTCAGTGGCATATGCGGTCAAGTAGAGTCGATGTCGCTGAGTACGGATCCGATGTCCGTTTCTGTTGCTAATTTCGCATTTTCGAGATATTCGCAATTAAAATTCGAAAATGTCGAAAATCGACTTTTTCGTCTGATGCGCTAGCCGCGAAATTTCTTCAGAAATGGAAGGAGCATGGACCGCGGATAATTTGTAACACAAAAGAAATTTTTTGCAAATGTGGAATTTAATAGAAATACGCGATTATTTGTCAAAATTGCATAAATTGACTAAAATACAACGTCATTTATTGCCGAATGTGAATGCAGAAATGGAAAGGCCGTATGCCAATAAGGATTTGTGACATAGTTTTGCAGTTTTTAAAAATTACAATTTCGAGATATTTACAATCAAAATACGGAAATGTCGAAAATCGACTTTTTCACCTGATGATATAACGGCAAAATTTCTTCAGAAATGGAAAGAGTATAGACTGCGGATAATTTATAATGCAAGAGAATTTTTTTTGCAAATATGGAATTTAATAGAAATGCGTGATTGTTTTTTAAAGTTCCATGAATCAACAAAATAGAACATCGTTTTTTGACGAATTTGAACGCAGAAATGGTAAGGCCGTATGCCAATAAGAATTTGTGACATAGTTTTGCAGTTTTAATAAATTTCAATTTCGAGATATTTAGAATTAAAATTTAAAAAAATGTCAAAATTGAGATTTTCGTCTGATGGCCAGAACATCTGTTTATTGATGAATGTGCACTCGAAAATAGAAATGCGTACGCTGAACACGCGCTCGCGCCAAACTTTTGGCAAGTTTTTTTTATGGATGTGACGTTTTCACACAGGTAGGAAACATCAGATAAACGGCGTCGTATCATGCCGATAACGTATAGCAAACGCGGCGATATCACTGAGCTTCAGATCAGCTGTACAGACAACCGTATCGTGGGGATAGCTGCACTTTGCATTAGGGTACACATTCTCAAGACACTTTCTCCAGATGCGGCTGACGATGTGTACAAAGTTCACTATACTGTTCACCAACATTTGACAGACACAAAGTATAGGTTGAACTTTTTACACACACAGCTTGTTTCGCCGCGCCTCAGCGCGGCGAGGTGTATATATACGGACGACAATGTCTGTGCGTGTGTGTGTGTGTGTGTCCGTCGCACTTAAGTAAGCTATGTGACATATGTGGTCAAGTAGAGTCAAGGTCGCTGAGTACCGACCCAATGTCCGTTTCTGTTGCTAATTTCGCATTTTCGAGATATTCACAATTAAAATTCAAAAAGTCGAAAATCGACTTTTTTACCTGATGAGCTAGAAATGAAATTTCTTCAGAAATGGAAAGAGCATAGACGGCGGATAATTTGTAACACAAAATAATTTTTTTGCAGATGTGGAATTTAATAGAAATACGCAATTATTTGTCAAAATTTCACAAATCGACAAAAAAAGAACGTCAGTTATTGACGAATGTGAATGCATACATGGTAAGGCCGTATGTCAATAAGAATTTGTGACATAGTTTTACAGTTTTGATAAACTGCAATTTCTAGATATTTCGAATTAAAACTCAAAAATGTCAAAAATCGACTTTTTCATCTGATGAGTTAGAAATGAAATTTCTTCAGAAATGGAAAGAGCATAGACCGCTGATAATGTGTAACACAAAAGAAATTTTCTGCAAATGTGGAATTTAACAGAAATACGCGATTATTTGTCAAAATTCCATAAATTGACAAAAATAGAACGTCATTTTATTGACGAATGTGAATGCAGAAATGATAAGGCCGTATGCCAATAAGAATTTGTGACATACTTTCACAGTTTTAATAAACTGCAATTTCAAGAAATTCAGAATTAAAACTTAATAATGTCAAAATTGACATTTTCGTCTGATGGCCTAGTGGCGAAATTTCTTCAGAAATGGAAAGGGCATAGACAACGGATAATTTGTAGCGCAAACGAAAATGTTTGCAAATGTGGAATTTAACAGAAATATGCGATCTTTTGTCAAAAATCCATAAATTGACAAGAATAGAACGTCGTTTATTGATGAATGTGATTGGAGAAAGGTAAAGCCGTATGCCAGTAGCAATTTGTGACATAGTTTTAGAGCTTCAATTAATTGCAGTTTTGATGTCTTGAGAGGCACAAGGTATGGGTTGAACTTTTTGCACACACAGCTGGTTGTTGGATGTGACGTATTTACAGTTTACACGTATCGGAACTTCAGATGAACGGCGTCGTATCATGCCGATACCATATAGCGAATGCGGCGATATCACTGAGCTTTAGATCAGTTGTACAGACAACCGTATCGTGGGAATAGCTGCACTTGGAGTATGGTACACGTTCTCAAGATAATTTCTCCAGATACGGCTAATGATGTGAACAAAGTTGTCCACAGTGTTCACCAAGATTTGACAGACACAAAGTATAGGTTGAACTTTTTACACACACACAGCTTGTTACTCTAAGCTTGTTTCGCCGCCCCCCAGGGCGGCGAGTATATATGCTGCATCCGGACGGCGCAATCCTCCAGAATGTGCAATATTGCACGATCTGGAGGGGTGCCACTCCAAACTGCGCAATATGGCGCGTTCTGGAGGGCAGCCCCTCCAGAATGTGCAATCAGCTGCTAGAACGATGAATTCTTTAACTTTTACGTATAATTCGTTTGCCAGGAAGTTGTTTCCTTCCATATCAGGCTATGCTTAGGCTCGCCCTGCGCCCAGAGACGGATCACAAGAGTCTAGTCGGCGTCGCAGTCTGGCGGGTCGAAGCTTAGGCTTAACGCGACCGGTGACCGACTTCAGGGCGCGCGGAGCGCGCCCTGAAGTTGGTGGTCGCGCTAAGCCTCAGTTTTCGACCCGCCAGGCGCGACGTCGACAGAGTTTTAGTGCAAACTGTAAGTGGGATGAACACTCCTCCATCTAATTCACGTCCTGCTCAGGCCTGCTGAGCCCCGCCGACCAGAGATTGCGCGGTTTGGAGGGGACGCCCTCCAGAACGCGCCATATTGCGTAGTCTGGAGGGAAACCCTCCAGATTGCGCAATCTGGCTGGATTGCGGAAAGTGGGTGCAACATATATACGGACGCTATTGTCCGTGTGTGTGTCTGTCCGGAACAACTAGACATGACGGTTAGTGCCACCCGATGGAGTCGAATGCGCTGAGTAACGTGCCGTTGTCCGTTTCTGTTGCTAATTTCCCTAGTTCGAGATATTTACAATTAAAATACGAAAATGTCAAAATTAACACTTTTATTTACAAGTCGTAGCGGCAAAGTTTTTGCTGAAATGGAAAGGGCACAAGACGCGATGAATTTGTGACATAGTTTCAGATTTTATAATTCACGAAATTAGGGATATTTTCAAGGTTTTTGTCAAAATTCCCAAATTTCGGCAAATTCAAACAGCTTGTATTTCAAAACTTCTTTGCACCGATGTATCGAGCATAGTCTGCCAAGTATTTAGCAAATAGTTTCAGCGAATATAATTAACGAAATTTAGGATATTTTTAAGGATTTTGTTACAATCCCCAAATTTCGACAATTTCAAACAGCTTAAATTTCAAAATTTCTTTTCACGGATGTGTCGAGCATAGTCTGCCAAGTATTTATCAAATAGTTTCAGATTTTATAATTCACGAAATTAGGGATATTTTCAAGGTTTTTGTCAAAATTTCCAAATTTCGGCAAATTCAAACAGCTTGTATTTCAAAACTTCTTTGCACCGATGTATCGAGCATAGTCTGCCAAGTATTTAGCAAATAGTTTCAGCGAATATAATTAACGAAATTTAGAATATTTTTAAGGATTTTGTTAATATCCCCAAATTTCGACAATTTCAAACAGCATAAATTTCAAAATTTATTTTCACGGATGTGCCGAGCATAGTCTGCCAAGTAATTATCAAATAGTTTCAGATTTTATAATCCACGAAATTAGGGATATTCTCAAGGTTTTTGTCAAGATGCCCAAATTTCGACAATTTTAAACAGTTTGAATTTCAACATTTCTTTGCACCGATGTTTCGAGTATAGTCTGCCAAGTATTTAGCTAATAATTTCAGCGAATATACAGGGTGGGTCAAAAAAAGTGAGACCCCTAACTTTGCGGCTGCCGTTCTCAAGCTGGACTCAATGTATCAAGCGCAAATTTTGGCACAACATACTGCATGGTGTTTTTGATCAACAACAAAAATTTCGGACCATTTGATCCATCCTAAGGAAAAGGGCGTCACTTTGCGCAAGGTCATGTCGAAAATCGGGTGCTACGACTTTTCAATGGAGGACGTCGAGGAGAACGACCATCGACGAGGGCCTCGTCCTTCTCCTCGACGTCCTCCATTGAAAAGTCGTTGCACCCGATTTTTGACATGACCTTGCGCAAAGTGACGCCATTTTCCTTAAGATGGATCAAATGGTCCGAAATTTTTGTTGTTGATCGAAAACACCATGTAGTATGTTGTGCCAAAATTTGCGCTTGATACATTGAGTCAAGCTTGAGAACGGCAGCCGCAAAGTTAGGGGTCTCACTTTTTTTGACCCACCCTGTAATTAACGAGATTTAGGATATTTTTAAGGATTTTGTTAAAATCATCAAATTTCGACAATTTCAAACAGCTTAAATTTCAAAATTTCTTTTCACGGATGTGTCGAGCATAGTCTGCCAAGTATTTAGCAAATAGTTCCAAATTTTATAATTAACGAAATTAGGGATATTTTCAAGGGTATTGCCAAAATTCCCAAATTTCGACAATTTCAAACAGCATAAATTTCAAAATGTCTTGACATGATCGTGTCGGGTATTGTCCGTCAAATAGTTCTAGATTTTGTGATTAACGAATTTTGCAACGGTGCCATAACCGTCCGCATTTTTTACCCAAAAGAAAAGGGCGTCGTCCCATTTAGACCCTCTTCATTCCAAAGTGAACCTGCGGCGAACATTCCTGATCCATTTATGGATCAGTACCCACCAATGCGCCTTATAGGCATCGATTGCCCAAGAATGGCACAAACCTTCTTTGGAAACTCTAGGTAACTGCGGCGAAACTCCCCGAAGAAATGCTCAACTTTATATTCTGACACACTATGGAATACACTCCTCAAATGCACGAAACACTATGCGATGCCAATCAACCATCATCGGGTACCCAGTTTTTACTCTAAGCTTGTTTATTTTTGCGGTCGTCTGACCTCCCCCCCCCCCCAATTGGTCCCAGACCATCCTCTCCTCCCCCCCCTCCTCCAGGTGCTCTCAGACCATCACCCCCTCCCGCTTAATCGATAGAGCAGCAACCCCCACCCCGCCCCCCCCCCCCCAAACCAACTTGCACGTATGGGTGATCCAATCTCGCGCGAACGCGGACCGAGACGAGCGCTCCTCCATCGCCATCCTTTCAGTTTAGGTCGTCCTGGCCAACTTGAACAACCGGCCGGGGCCGCTGGGCTTCTTCTCCACCGGCCGCAGCGGGGCCGACAGGGCGCCGGGCAACTATGGCCTGTGGGACGCCTACAACGCCCTCGTCTTCCTCTCGAGGACGGCGGCCGCCTTCGGAGCCAGCAAGAGCAACATCGTGCTGGGCGGCCAGGGCGCCGGCGGAGTGATGTCCCAGTTGCTGGCCATTAGCCCCAGGGCCCAGAGACTCTACTCTAAGGTCTGCTGGCGCCAACTCTAATAGGCCTCGGTTATTTTTATCAACGTCCCTCTAGGAGGGTGGTGGGGGTTATTGAAGTGGGCTTATCCGAGGAGGGGGCAGAGGTGCTCATTTTTTGAGTGTGTAACAGGGTGACCAACAGAAACTCATAATTGTTTCAGTTTCAGTTGAAATCCTGGCGCTGGCAGCTTCGATTCAGTTCCAGTCAATCGGCTGCAACTGAAGCTGAGAATGAAATTAGTCCAAGTTTCTATTGGACACCCTGACCACGGCCGCCGTCGCGTGCGGCATGCCTGTCAGACGACTGACGACGTCATAAAATGTGTTCCCCGAAGTGTATGTTTCCTTCCTCCAGGTGATCGCCCTCAGCGGCAGTCAGTTCATCGGCAACGTCCATCTGGAGCCCAAGGAGTCCATAGTGTCCAAGAGCAAGGAGTTCGCCAAGCTGGCCGGCTGCGCCACCGACGCCGCCTGGGAGGCCGCCGACCAGTTCGACGACATTCTCGCCTGCCTGAGGGCCAAGTCCGAAGAGGAGATCAAGGCCGTCGTGGCCGAGGAACAGGGTCTGTGTACTGCACCGGCTGTTTCGAAAGTCCAGCCCCTCCCCCACCCCATCCACAGCAAGCTGTACGTGGAAGCTAGAGGGATGAAGTGATCTAGAGGCAAACAAAACCCTAGTGCCTGCCTTTCTTGATAAGGCTTCACAAGTTTCCACTGGCCGCCCTGCTTCAGTCTCCTCCTTCTACTGGCACCCCATCGTGGACGGGGCCGGCGGCCTGTTGCCCAAGTCGCTGGACGAGCTGGCCGCCACTCGGAAGAACGTGCCTGTCCTGTTCGGCTTCAACGACCACGAGTACTCCTGGGACTTGGCCGTCAGCGCGGTGGGCGACAAAACCATGACCTGTCCTTACCCACCAACCGCAAAGTACTCTAATAAGCCTCCGGGGCGCATTCCTTCAACTTCCGTCTGGGGCGGGGGCCTAATATTTCGACCCCTATTCCGGTGGCCCAAGGCATGCATGTACATAATATGTACGCATGACATACAGAATATCTGCACCTTCCAGGCACTGAATATCCTTAACACTTTGAAGATCACACATGCACTTGATCTCATTCCTGAAGTTGATCTCATTATTGATAATGAGATCAATGCTGAAGCATAGGAGGAGGGTGTTTCTAATTATATCTCCCGCTAGAGTGGACTGATCGCGCTGATTTCTTTTGCATTCGACTCGTTGCTAAGTCCTGCATCAAAACATGTCTTCACCGCCACCACCAGTCGCCTCTTGCAGTTGCACTGGAAAACGGCTTGGAAAATTGGAATTTTATTAATTGCAACGAAAGTTGCACACGTAGTGCAGTTTTCAATCCTGCGTCGATTGGTCTTAATCTCGCCTCGCTCCGTTGTGCGGTTCGCGAGATATGGAGTTCCGAAGTTTGATGCTCAGTTGAAAGGTTTGTCAAAGTGCTTAGGTTTGTGTCCTTATAACTCGAGCGTCTAATCACCTATCTACGCAAAACTCATGCGGTTGGTAGGCACAGAGAATGGGTAGTTTTTGAAAAAGTTTCATTGCATTCTGGCTGTCAAGGGTCAGTTAACAGAGTTTGCAAGAATGTCTGTTAATGGTCCAAGACATTCGAAGTGGTAGATGCCAAATTGGTATCCCAAAGCATTGCATGTAGCTTGTTGCTGACACACCCAATTCCAGTGAAACCTTTTCAAAAACTACGCATTCTCTGTGCCTACCCACCGCTTGAGTTTTGCGTAGATAGGTGATTAGACACTCGAGTTATAAGGACACAAACCTAAGCACTTTGACAAACATTTCAACTGAGCATCAAACTTCGGAACTCCATATCTCGCGAACCGCACAACGGAGCGAGGCGAGATTAAGACCAATCGATGCAGGATTGAAAACTGCACTACGTGTGCAACTTTCGTTGCAATTAATAAAATTCCAATTTTCCAAGCCGTTTTCCAGTGCAACAAGAGGCGACTGGTGGTGGCGGTGAAGACATGTTTTGATGCAGGACTTAGCGACGAGTCGAATGCAAAAGAAATCAGCGCGATCAGTCCACTCTAGCGGGAGATATAATTAGAAACACCCTCCTCCTATGCTTCAGCATTGATCTCATTATCAATAATGAGATCAACTTCAGGAATGAGATCAAGTGCATGTGTGATCTTCAAAGTGTTAAGGATATTCAGTGCCTGGAAGGTGCAGATATTCTGTATGTCATGCGTACATATTATGTACATGCAAACTCGAGTTACGATTTTTTCGCTCGGCCTCAGCCGAGCGAACCCTATCAAGAGCTCGGCGTGCGTACGTACGTACGTACGTGCGTATGTGCGTGGGTCACGCTCGCTTCGGGCTTAATAACTCGCTCATCTGACGTCGCAGGATGGAGTTTGAGACATCGTCGAGTAGCCTGCGGACTCCTCTAGCCACCTGAGTAGTCGAAACCAAAACAACTTTTCAAAATCGCGCGCTACAGTATCCTAAAGTGGGGTCCATTTTAAGAGAAAAGTTGACCAAACCTAGTCAAATCGCATATCAAAATGAAGCGCTCGAGCTCCTGAGCAAGAATCCAACAATGAAAAGTTTCAAAAGTTTGAACAGAGGGCTACAGTAACCAAAACGCGTCGGAATGTGCTGATTTTGGCACAGTCGCGGGCTCTATAACTCGCTCGTCTGACGTCGTAGGATGGAGTTTGAGACATCGTCGGGTAGCCTGCTGACTCCTCTAGCCTTCTAAGTGGTCGAAACTAAAATAAGTTTTCAAATTCGAGCGCTACAGTATCCCCAAGTGGGGTATATTTTAAGACAAAAGTTGACCGAACCTAGTCAGATCGCATATCAAAGTGAAGCGCTCGAGCTCCTGAGCACGAATCCGACAACAAAAAGTTTCGAAAGTTTAAACAGAGCACTACAGTAACCAAAACGCGTCGAAAACTGGAAACGACACACTTGCTTCGGGCTTAGTAACTCTCTTGTCTGACGTCGCTGAGTTGAGTTCGACACATCGACGAGTAGCCCTAAACTCCTCTCGTGAACTGTGACGTCGACATTGTAACAAGTTTTAGAAATTGCGCGCTACAGTATCCCAAAGTAAGGTCCGCGAAAAGTCAAAACTTCATCAAACCTAGTGTAACCACACATCAAAATGAAGCGCTCGACCTCCTGAGCACGAACTCGACATCAAAAAGATTTTGGTTTGTTATATCTTGGCACTCGTGCGTTGCAGAGTGGCGGTCTTGACATCTCAGGAGAGCTCACTGCAAGCCAACATCAAATCAAGCTCACAATTAACCTTAGTTTTGTGTTAGATTCCAGTGTCTTTTTTTTTAATTCAGTCTGAAAAGATGATTTTCTTAGTGTAAAGAATTAAACCCGAGCGATACCAATGTTGCGTAGCAAGACCACTCCAAAAAGTGTAGTCGGGAGGAGAGTCAAAGACGCTGCACGAAACCGGAAAGGGCCTTGCTACAATCTCAGAAAAAATTCAAAACTCAAAACCACTCCGCTTTTTAAAAGAGACTTGTTTCGCCCGGCCTCAGCCGGGCGAACCCCTACGAGAGCTTATCGTCCGTGCGTTCGTGCGTTCGTGCGTTAGTCACGCTCTCATATCTCGGCGTCGGTAAGTCGTAGGAAGGAGATCTTGGGCTTTATGAATAGCTCTCGACTTACTGGTAATGTCGCTAGAAAATTCGAAATTCAAATGTTTGAATTGCGCGCGCTACAGTAACCCGAAGGTTCAAACTGAAAATGGCTCTACTCGCTCGTCTTACGTCGTAGAGTGGCGCGCGATAGGCCAACTAAAAGGTCTCGACGTGCGCTTTCCTTTGGCATTAAAAACTTTTCTTAATTACTAAAACACGCAACACGAAAAGCGACATTATCGCGTTTTTACGCAGAAATCGCTCTGACTCGCTCAGCGTGCGTCGTACGAAGACGATCTTGGGTTGGTGGGATAGCTCTTGACTCACTGATCATTTGGTCTTCTTCATTGGTCGAAAACTCAAAAGTTTGATTTTCGAGAGCTACAGTAACCCAAAGGTTTACAACGCAAAAATTCTTTAACTCTTTCGTCTTCCGTCATAGACAATACGTAACTGGACGAATAATAATA
>JASAMZ010010192.1:0-18572 GCA_030248115.1 Linhomoeus sp. GSCO2_2
AATGGGATTTCTAAAAGAATGCGATCTAATTTGAGAATTTTTGACAGTTTGGTTTTCTTTGACGTTAATATCGGCTGTATGCGCATTGCCGCAATATTTTGCGCCTTGCCCCTGTCAATCACGCAATACGCCTACCCAGCGACGCGCACGCATCAGTCTACAGTACGCCAATTGCTACACTGTGCACTCACGATACAGTACAGTACAGTACTCCAACTGCTACACTAAGCACTCACGATACAGTACAGTACTTCCTAGTGCTGCACTAAGCACTCACGCAGTGCAGTACTCTAATTGCTACACTGAGCACTCACGATACAGTAAGGTACTCAAATTGCTGCATTTTGAACCCATTTACAGTACTCTCACGGCATGGATTGGCGCTCCAAACTGGACTCTCAGCCGGGGGCTGTTCTCGCTACCGAAATGCAGAACAACAGCTACAAACTCGCCAAATGGACTTTGCAGGCGATTTTGGCCGGATCCGACTTTTTGAAATTCGGGTAATTTGGTGATTTTTATCTTGAAATTTTGGGAATTTGATGATTTTTGTTCGGATTGGTGTTGCTAGGGATTGGGAAGTTGGCAATTTGGGATGAGTGTTGTGATTAATTTTTTTTTGCCGGAATTTGAGAATTGGCGTTTCGCTAACTTGGAAAGTGAAGTACTATTTTGTTACAAAATTTTGTGGAGCTTACGCAATGTGGAGTTGTCAGCGATTTTATACTGAGTCAGCTTAACAGTTTTGTCAACTTTTTTTCGCATTTCATTGCAACCTGTAGACTCGAGTTTATATTTCTGGAGAATTTTTTGCACTTTTTTTTCGCCCGGCCTCAGCCGGGCGAACCTCTACGACAGCTTTTCGTGCGTGCGTCCGTGCGTTCGTGCGTCACGCTCTCATATCTCGGCGTTGGAAAGCCGTAGGAAGGTGATCTTGGACTTTATGGATAGCTCCAGACTCACTGAGAATTGCGCTAAGAGGTTTCGAAATTCAAAAGTTTGAAAATCGCGAGTTACAGTAACCCGAGGGTCCAAAACGCAAAACGGCTCTAACACGCTCGTCTTACGTCGTAGAGCGGCGTGCGATAGGTCAACTAAAAGGTCTCGACGTGCTTTTTCAGTTGGCGTAAAAATTTTTGTTAATTACGCAAACGCGCACCACAAAAGGCGACATTCTCGCGTTTTAGCATAGAAATCGCTCTAACTCGCTCAGCGTGCGTCGTGGAGAGACGATCTTGACTTGCTGGATAGCTCTTGACTCACTGATCATTTGTTCTTCTATTGGTCGAAACTCAATAGTTTGAATATCGCGAGCTACAGTAACTCAAAAGTTCCAAACGCGAAACTTCTCTAACTCGCTCGTCTTCCGTCGTAGAGAAACGATCTTGAGTTTGTTGAATTGGTTTCGGCACACTGATCATTCCGTTAAGAGAAGTCAAGATTCGAAAGTTTGAATTTCGCGAGCTACAGTAACTCAAAGGTTCAAACAGCAAATGGGCGCTAACTCGCTCGTCTTACGTTGTAGAGCGGCATTCGTTCGACCGTTTGAAAGCTTACGTTGAGGCAGTTGTTGAACGGTCATTTCCAAAGAAATACTTTTGTTTTTTAAACCCTTGTCTTACGAACAACTTTGTCTGCTAAAAAAAATAATCTCGGGCGATCCCAATGTTGCCTTGCAACAACCGCTCAGAAATGCGTGTGTCTTGCTCAAAAAATTAATTCCGGGCGATCCCAATGTTGCCCTGCAAGAACCCCTCAGAAAAGAGCGTGTCAGAAGTAGCGCATGAATAGTGGACTCCGGGCGGGCGCGCGTCATATCGGAAAGGCTTCGAAATACTTTACAAAAGTATCCACTCTTTTACTCTTCCACTTTAAAACACTCACAAACCACTCTGTATTAATAAAACAACTCAACAAATTGCGCATTTTCTTCCAGCTACGTGTCTCGTCTGACGGTTCGCGACAGCTTTCGGCACGTGATTCTGGGCACAGTGACCTACAGACCCTTGGGTTTCGCCCAGAACATCAACCTGGACCTGGCCAACTGCTGGGGTATTATACTGTAGTTGTTACGGAGATTTGAATTTTTGAATTTTAACTTGTAGAAATTATTTTGTATTAAAAATAGTTAAAAATTAGAAATAAAAATGTTGGTGATGAGAACATTGTAGATCTGTAGCACTTGAAGATTTGCCTTAGATTCGTAGACGGAATGTTTAAAATTACATCCATTTTTAATTTCCGTGTTTTTGTATATTTTTCATAGATTTTAAAATTTGAAACGTTATCTTTCTATTTGCGAAAGTTTTGCGTAAAATAAGTGCATTTTGTGCTCAGGCATCCTGCGCTGCGTGATCGACGAGTGCATGAAGCGACCCGAAGGGAAGTATCTGATCATGAAAGACCCCAACAAGGTTGGCGCCTTTTGGGAATTGAAGTGGAAATTAATTTATGTGTGCTAGAATTTCTGTACTGCTTAGAAACTGTATCTTTGGATGTGTGCCAGCTTAATTATTTATGAGGCTAATTTTCGTGGTTGGCGTTGTAGTCAAAAGAGACAATCCAGTACAGTACAATGCGGTACGGCTCGATGCAGCGCCCTACTGTACAGTGCAATACCGTGCCAGCACAATGGCAATACGGTACAATAAGAGTACAGTACACTACAGTACAACGCGGCTTGACGTACGATACACAATGCAATAATTCAAAGATTACAATGGACAACACAATGCATTACAGTTACAATACAATTGCAATACAAAACAATTGCAGCCCAGCCTCCTGCTGTACAAGTTACCGGACAAGGCGTTCGAAAGTGACGAAGAGACAACCGAAAGTGAAAGTGACGAAAACGAGGAAAATGACAGTGAAAACGAAGACGAAAAAACCCACATTAGTTCGGAGAAATTACCCACTTCCGAGGGAATTTAGGAGGAAATTTGGGATTTTCGTGGGGGCGTCTATTGTGATTTTAGGCGAGCGTTTGGTTGTTTTTTGTTGAAAGTTTTTTTCCTTAGTTTTATTTTACTCTTCCTGCTTGTTGCATGGGAAATACAAGGTTGAAACTGGGTGGTTTTTGGTGGAAGAATGTGTGGAATTTAGGGAAAATTCGATGAAAACTGCTTTGGACACGTGGAGTGGAATTTTACACAAATTGCAAAATGTGTATTTTTAGAAATTCTCAGTCTTTCACTAACGCACCTCAGGGAAAGTGCAAGAATATGAATCTCACGAATTCGCCAGTGATTTTGGGCTTTTGCGGCGTAATTTTGTTGCAATTTTGTCGCTTTGCTGCCGGAACGAAAATCGAAAATATCGCGACGTTGCCCAGTGGAAACAGTGGCATAAACGCTCAAAATTTACGCGAAAATTCGAAATTTGTCAGTTCTAACGGTGAGCAATGTAAAATTTGTTGAATTTTTAACTGATTTAAATTTTTCGCAGATTTAGTCCCCGCTCAAGTGAGATCTCAGCTTCCCGTGCCGAAAATTCCAAAAATAGAAAAACCCAAATTGAATTTGGCGAGAAAGATAAATTTGACGCGCGTTTCGGAGATGTGCATGGAATTCCTGGGAGCCTACAGGGGATTGAGAATTGCCGGTGCGCGGTTTATTGATTGAATTTGATTTTTGATTTTTGTAATTTGTTATATTTTTTTCCTGGAATATTTTGATTTACGACGTGAGAGAAGCAGAAACATTGTTTCACAATTTCTTTAAACGCAAAAATTCGGTATGGAACAACTAATGCTATAGTACTGTCACATACCAGCATAACTTTGTCACGGGGGTTCTGTCGTTCTCAGATTTTGTGAGTGTCAGATCGCATGATTTGTGTACAATTTTGTATCTTTGACTCCATACACAAATAATATATTTTGTAATTTTATTAATTGAAATGTGTTATGTTTTCGCAATAATTGTTATTTCCTTTCGTCTAATTTTCGCGCGCAATTTAAAAATTAATTTTCCAGAAAAAAAGGATTGAATAAAATTTTGAAATAATTAAAAATATTTGAAAATCTATTCTCCAGAATCCCTCTTCGGTAGCCTGGGCCCAGTGGGGGGTGGGGGACCCCTGGGACCTCTCCACGGGGTGCCGCCCGTTCGCCCAGCGGGAGGTCTCTTACACCCCCCTCCGGGGGGTCTCCCACCCTTGGGAGGCGCCCTGTCCCGAATCGGCACCGAAATCCAGCGCGCCACTGTGGAAGAGCTGTTGTGCAGGTAGAAATTATATTAAAAAATGTAAATTAAATTTTAAATTTTCAATTAAAATTTTAAAACTGACAATTTTGGCACAAAATTCTGTTAAGTTAATAAGGACGCGTTCATCTCTGCCTGCAGGGGCATCTCCCAGATCGGGTCCACCCTACCCCCCAGGGGGTCCCTTGGGACACCCCTCCAGAGGGGTGCCCCCTCACAGCAGGGCCCCAGAAGACTCCTCCCCCCTCGGCAGCCGCCCAAACCGAAGGTGAGAATAGGAACGAAAAATTGAGTACTTGTATTTGCTATTTGTTTATTGAACCTAAAAGTGAAATTTTTCCAAAAATTTAAATTTTCAAATATCTTTTGCAGCCCCCTCCCACCAAAGAGGAGTTAGCCGAGAAAGCTCGCGTGAGGAAGGAGCAGGCGCGACGTCTTTTCGAGGGACTTTTGGGCGAATTGCTTCCCATTAATAATCACCACAATTTGCGCAATAACCGCCCCATTTTGTAGGTGAAATTACTGTGTCCGCGTCGTTTTTGACAAAGTGTGCTTTTCCTGTGAAAATTACAGTATGTGGTACGGTGTCGCAATGAGTCTTTCGGATTTGCGCGGTGTGTTGTATTAGGTACATCACTTACAGTTCTGATATGTAGTCTTTCATTCATTGCTTTGGCAAGGAAAATGTTCTGTGACGTTGTGACATAGTGGAATAAGTACCGCTTCATGTTGTTGAACAAATGGCGAAGAATAGAATCCGGTATTAAAAACTGCTAAGAAAAGAAATCCATTTACAATTTAGGCACAGTAATAGCATTACGTTGTTCTCCTGAGTGCAGTTCGTTTGAATAAAGCCTATCGATCATCCTAGATTGGATACAGAGTCGGCGCGCCGCACAATAGGCAATTTCATGTCACGCAAATCGAGCCTGTCTATCTGGCTGTCTGTCAGACTTTGATAGATGGAATCGCGCCGCAACCGTCAATAATCAAACACTTTTGAGTTACACGAGCCGTGCAGACGTACCTTAAACACTCCAATAAGCGCCCCCCCCCCTCCAATAAGCGCCCCTGCTAGGCTAGAGTAAGGTTGAGAAAATAAGCGCCCCCCCTCCAATGAGCGCCCAGAAGTTGTAAGTGCTGGTAGTACTAACACTACAATATGTGCTCTGCGACCATTCCTACCACAAGATTGGGCTATTTATGACAGCACAACGACCAGTTGTAGGTGTTTTGATCAAAACCTCAACAGTTTCAGTCTAAAATCTACACAAGTGTGGACAAAAATGTGAAACTACTGGAAATATTGGGGAAATTTTATCATTCTCCGGGGGTCGAGTTAATAAGCGCCACCCCTCGAATAAGCGCCCCCTCCAATAAGCCCCCCCCCCTTCAATAAGCGCCCCTCCTAGAGGCATGTTAAAAAATAACCGCCTAGGGCGCTTATTGGAGGATTTACGGTTGTCAGCGCGCCGCATAATGGACACAATAGACAATTTCAAATGACGCAAATTGAGCCGTACAGACGGAGTCGTTACAGTAGTCCGCGAAGCGAAACGCTCTGTCGGCGCTGCAGACAGACAAGCGAACAGTGCGCACTTTCGGAATATTCAGATTGGAAGTTCGTTTGCAGTTTCGCAGTTCTCACAACAGAGGCGCCGTGCATACGTGTAAGCGCCAACCGGCCAGGGGGGGGGGGGGGGTATAGGACCCCTCTGGGGGGGGGGGGGGGGGTCTGAGGCCCCTGGAGGGGGGGGGGTCAAATGACCTAAAAATTTTGCTAAAAAAGTACCAAAAAATAAGAAAATTTTGCAAAAATAGGCCAAAAAGCGCTTAATTATGGTAAAAATGTCCAAAATATAGCGCCACAGGCGAAATTTTTGCCATTTTTAAGCGCCGCAGGCAAAAATTTTTGAAATTTTAGGGGGTGGGTGTCTTTTGGGGAAGGCGGGAGGGGGGGTACCTGGAGGGGGGTATGGGGGGGGGGGGGGGTGGTACACTTTCGGCTAGGGGGGGGGGGGGGGGCTTCCCCCCCCCCCCCCCCATACCCCCCGCCCCCCCCCCCCCCCCCGGTTACACGTATGGCGCCGTGTTCTCTCCGGTTTAACAGCCGCTCAACAATTTTTAAGCGCTAGTGTATATCGTCGCCGTCACGGCAAAATGAGCTGTGTCCACTTTTGGCCAAAATTGAGTTAAACACGCCATGTCCATCCAATAACCACATAGCTTCATATTAGAACGAGCTATGTCCTCTAGATAGTGTACATAGTGAGAAATAAGGGACAATCGTATGCTATGTCCAAAGCAGTGTTGCGATAGAATGGGCTATGTGGGACATAGCCGGTAAAAATGTACGGCATCATCTCAACATTTTGGAATTTTGGCATTGCATTTTGGACATAGCCCAATTTTATATGAATGTTGAAAACTTTCTTTTGGCTGTATCTCGAAAGTGAAAAAATGTGACATAGCCCATTTTGCCGTGACGACGACGATATTAACATTTTGCGGTATGTCATGAACCACCCTCGTTCCAAGGGCCGTAGAATTCGCTAGGCATGTGCATAACCTGATCTGGCCAAGTTTCAGAACTTTCCGCCAAAGATCCGCTCTCAATTAACGTTTGCGTTCACCATATCACAGTTATGCACAAACCGCTCTAACAACCGGCGGCTTCTATTGGAGAGCATACGGTAGCCGATCAATCGCACATAAGACAGAATAAGCGATCAGCCATGAAGGTGTTAGCGATCGTCGTCGTCGTCGCTTCATTGGCGGCTAATTATCAGGTACAAGTAGAGTAGAAGTCTAATGCGTTGTGTGATTGAGGAGAATGCGGTGTGCTCACAGAAGGGGCGCTCATAGGAGAAAATACGGTAGGATTGTGTCATTGAATGTTTTCGCGTATGCACCCGCCGACACCCTTTGAGCATTGCTTGGACGAGACTGAGAGTGAGATTACTGTGCGTCGTCTGACTGTTCACGCAGAGTTACGTACCGTGTTTCCTCCAATAAGCGCCCAACTCTATAGAGGTAAGTCGAAGAAATGAGCACCCGCCACCTGTTATTCGAGTATTGCAAAGTGACGGATGTGTTTCGGGCGAAATCATCCTTTCAATGTGTCTCTCAAGTTAGAAACCAATTACCGTAGACATTAAAGGCCGACGGCCGACTAAGCAATCGGCACTTTCGGGTTACGGTACGCCACTCTTCTATACTCAAGGGGTCGATTAGCTATTCAATTTTATTCTATTCTATTCAATTCCATTATTGTGCTCCCGTAGTGTTATGATCCGGGGTTCCCGTTCCCGCCCGATCCCTCGCCCTGCGGCCCCTACACGGACGTCGTCGTCATCGTCAGTGACTGCCTGGTGAGAGGCGTCACCGTGGCCAAGATTGATGAGAAACAAGTGAGTGCGTACACACCTTTGGACGTTTTCGCCTGGGGTAGCTTTAGGCGCACCGTACCTACAGCGCAGAATAGTATACCCGGATATACTATTCGAAAACAAGCTCCGGTATTAAAAAGTTGAGTTTGTATTCTGACTGACATTGCAAAGAGTTGCGTTCTTTCTGCTGAGAGTGCGAGAGTTCATTGCCCGCATGCTCCGCTTCATGAGTCCAGGCTTCGCAAGAGGGTATTGCATAGCAATATTGTTTCGCACGCGATTTGGCTTTTAGAGCAAGAACATCCCTCCTGCACGCAACGCTTTTAAAAAAGTGACAAAAACCTGTAAAAATAATGAATCCCGGGCGAATTCAATATTGCTTCGCAATACACTCTTGCGAAGACAGAGAGAGAGCTAGTGAAGCGGAGCACAACGAAGGCGGAGCTCGTGAGGCGGGGCGATAAGAGCGGTAAATCCTCACACTTTCCGCGAAAAGATCAAAACTCAATACAATGTCAGTCAGAACACAATAGTCGAGTTTTTATAAACGAAGCTTGTTTGTGGAGTATAAAAAGTGTGGAGTATATAGCGATTGTGCGCGAAACGCAGAATATTACAGTCAACGGCGTTCGCGCGTGAAGCGGCCGATTTGCAAACGGTCTTTTGCGTTGGGTAGGTCTAGTGGGTGGGCAGGGTGGACACCAAACGGGGTCACGCTCCAGGACCCCGTTGGCGCGAAATTAAAAAAGTTAAATTTTCAAAGTACTGGAAAATGGGTTACACAGGGTAGAACTCGAAAAAGTTGCATATAATGGCGCCAAATTTGAAAAATTCGCGAATTTTGGCCCCGGGTCGACTTTGACGGGCTGCTGCGCGAGCCAGGTAGCAGCTAGAGCGGCGAGACCACTCTTGTTGCTCCTTCCCAGATGTCCTCTATCGAATGCGCCATGAACGGAGAAAATCAGACGAAACACAAACAAGCTGTGTGTGTAAAAAGTTCAACCTATACTTTGTGTCTGTCAAATTTTGGTGAGCAGTATAGTGAACTTTGTGCGCATCGTTAGCCGCATCTGGAGAAAGTGTCTTGAGAACGTGTACCTTAATAGCAAGTGCAGCTATTCCCACGATACGGTTGTCTGTACAGCTGATCTAAAGCTCAGTGATATCGCCGCGTTCTCAAAATGTTATCGGCATGATACGACGCCGTTTATCTGATGTTTCCTACCGTGTGAAACCGTCACATCCAACAAAAAACTTGCCAACAGTGTGGTCCGGTCGTTCTTCATCAGGAATTTCCCTTGGCGTACGACTTCTACGTTAACATTCATGGAAAACCAAAGCTTTGGCGATTTATAACATCTTGACATTACTGTCAAGATTTGATCATTTCTGTCAAATTTAGTACTCGCAAAAATTTCTTGTATGCGACTAATTATCCGCAGTCTCTGCGCTTGCCATTTCTGAAGAAATTTCGCTGCTAGCCCATCAGACGAAAATGTCGATTTTGACATCTTTGTGAATTTAATCCTAAATATCTCGAAATTGCAATTTATTAAAACTGTAAAGCTATGTCTCAAATTCTTATTGACTTACGACCTTACCATTTCTGCATTCACATTCGTCGATAAATGACGTTATATTTTTGTTAATTTGGAGAATTTTTGACAAATAATCGCGTATTTCAACTAAATTCCACATTTGCAAAAAATTTCTGTTGTGTTACAAATTATCCGCTGTCTATGCCCTTTCCATTTCCGAAGAAATTTCGCCGCTAGCCCATCAAACGAAAATGTCGATTTTGACATTTTTTCATTTTAATTCTAAATATCTCAAAATGGCAATTTTCGAAAACTGTAAAACTATGTCACAAATTCTTATTGGCATACGGCCTTACTATTTCTGCATTCAAATTCGTCAATAAATGACGTTCTATTTTTGTCAATTTGTGTATTTTTGACAAATAATCGCGTATGTCTGTTAAATTCCACATTTGCAAAAAATTTCTGTTGAGTTACAAATTATCCGCTGTCTATGCCCTTTCCATTTCCGAAGAAATTTCGCCGCTAGTCCAT
Organism: Linhomoeus sp. GSCO2_2; assembly: GCA_030248115.1. Lineage (NCBI taxonomy): Eukaryota > Metazoa > Nematoda > Chromadorea > Monhysterida > Linhomoeidae > Linhomoeus > Linhomoeus sp. GSCO2_2. Next base: position 9,667 of record JASAMZ010010192.1, read on the forward strand.
CAAACGAAAATGTTGATTTTGACATTTTTTCATTTTAATTCTAAATATCTCGAAATTGCAATTTACGAAAACTGTAAAACTATGTCACAAATTCTTATTGACATGCGGCCTTACTATTTCTGCATTCAAATTCGTCAATAAATGACGTTCTATTTTTGTCAATTTGTGTAATTTTGTCAAATAATCGCGTATTTCTATTAAATTCCACATTTACAAAAAATTTCTTTTGTGTTACAAATTATCCTCTGTCTACGCCCTTTCCATTTCTGAAGAAATTTCAATTCTAGCTCATCAGGCGAAAAAGTCGATTTTCGACATTTTGGAATTTTAATTGCGAATATCTCGAAAATGCGAAATTAGCAACACAAACGGACATCGGATCCGTACTCAGCGATCTCGACTCTACTTGACCACATATGCCACACATCTTACTTCGGTGCCACGGACGGACACACACACACACACATACACACACAGACAGACAGACAGACAGACATTGTCATCCGTATATATACACCTCGCCGCGCTGAGGCGCGGCGAAAAAACTTTCTTACACTGCGACTTTTTCGACTCCGGGGTCGAAAATTGCGATTTTCGCATTTCGGCGCCTAGAGCGCTCGAATCCGTCGCCGAATCGTTCCAAAAGTAGTTTCAAGCGATTCTACGTCTAAATCTGGTCTAGAAAAGTGTTTTGGAAAAATGTTCTGCGCTACAGTATCCCTGTCGCGTCCATTTGAATTTTGGGTGTCGGGTCGACTTTTGCGATATTGTACTCGATTTCGGGGTTTTCGGGGGTGCTGATTACGAATTTCGTAACCGTTCAGTGTTTAGATGATGTTTGACCATGCCTGTGACGAATTGGCATGATACCGTACTCCAAGTGTAGAATTTCGGCTCCAGGAGTCCATAGGAAGTTAGGGTTGTTGTATGTCGATTCCGGGGTTTTTGGGGGCGCCAATTCCGAATTCGGCATTAGTTTTGCGCTCCAGTGTATCATGAGGCCAAAACAGCGGGGGAGTCACTATGCATAGGAGTTCAAATTTGTGGAGTATACTGCGTCCCCCGGACGCGGTTTTACGATCCCTACACGCGTTTTGCCACCGGAGGTCCAAAGCGCCGATTATCGATTAGCGAGCCATAATGTGAGGGAGTCAAACCACGCCAGATTCGTATCTATCTTGCAAATCTAGCGACTGCCGCTTTACAAGTGACAAAAGTATGAGCGTACATGCCTCAATTGAGTGAAAACAACTAATGGAGAATAACCCTGGAAGCGATGGCTTCCTCGAAAATTTCACCACTGGAAAAGTTGGAAAGTTTACTGCCAAAAGTCGACTACGAATGCGACCACAGCGTTTCTGCCCAGAAGAAGGGGTTTTGCCTCAGCGCTAGCGAACTAGGTTTGACTTTGCGTCTTATATTGAGCAGCCGCCAAGAGTTGGCAAAAATTGCTGAGAACTGCTTCAAAGAAACGGCTGCATGCTTCCTTATTAAACCGCTTCCGCGGAACGCCTCTGCCGCGGAACCTACTGGTTTCTATGCGCCACTACAAGGGCCTTCTGGAGTCAAACGTCAAAGCACAGAAGCTGTCATAGCCCAAGCTGACAGCTGCGACGATCGGCCGGCCATCAGCACGCAGCTCCAATTTCCACGCTGGACGTCGCCATCGCAGAACTTGTAGAAATGGCCCCAAAACTCGAGCGAACCCACGTGCTGTGCGTGTTCAGAAGAGCGCTCTGCGCGCGATCAATCGAGCGGTCAGAAGTGGGTTGAAGCAGTCGACCGGTCCGAAGTATGTGTCGTGAATACAAGGGAGAGGTTGTCACTGCATTCATACTGGAAATGATAGTAATCTAATGTGGCCGGCCGCGTTCGCTCGCTGCTCGGCAGACGTCGCCAAGCCCGCTCGCTAATCGATAATCGGCGCTTTGGACCGCCGGTGGCAAAACGCGTGTAGGGATCGTAAAACCGCCCCCCGGACGACTTGCCTGGTTAATGCAAAACGAAAGAGCACGTCGAGACCTTTTAGTTGAGCTATGCACGCCGCTCTACGACGTAAGACGAGCGAGTTAGAGCCGGTTTTCGTTTTAACCTTCGGGTTACTGTAGCGCGCGAAATTCAAACTTTTGAATTTCGAAGTCTCTTAGCAACATTACCAGTAAGTCGAGAGCTATCCATAAAGCCCAAGATCTCCTTCCTACGACTTTCCAACACCGAGATCTGAGAGCGTGACGAACGGACGAACGAACGAACGAACGAACGGACGAACGAACGAACGAAGAGCTCTCGTAGGGGTTTGCCCGGCTGAGGCCGGGCGAAAAAAAAAGTGAGACCCCTAACTTCGCGACCGCCGATCTCCAACGTGACTGCGCATATCAAGCCCCAAGTTGGATAGGACATACTACAGGGTGTTTTTGATGAGGTACCAAAATTTCAGCCCATTTCGTACACCAAAGAGAAGATGGCCTCGTTTTACGCAGGGTCATGTCGAAAATCGCGTGCAGCGGCTTTTCACTGCAGGAGATCGTGCTGGAGCTGAAGAAGGTCGAGGAGCAGCTCCAGCACGATCTCCTGCAGTGAAAAGCCGCTGCACGCGGTTTTCGACATGACCCTGCGTAAAACGAGGTCATCTTCTCTTTGGTGTACGAAATGGGCTGAAATTTTGGTACCTCATCAAAAACACCCCGTAGTATGTCCTGTCCAACTTGGGGCTTGATATGCGCAGTCACGCTCGAGAACGGCGGTCGCGAAGTTAGGGGTCTCACTTTTTTGGGCCACCCTGTAAATGTCTCGAAATGCATCTCTCCCTCTCTTCTCCTCCCTTCTAGTTCGTGACGACCAACTGCGTGCCCCACGGCAAGGCGCTTCTGGACAAGGCCAACGCTATTTACAACGCCCTGCCCCCCAACGGCAAGACCTGCTGGTACCAGTGGAGGAGAGCCAATACGTTCTACGCCTGCATCAAGAACAAGACGACTCAGGCCGGCCTCCGCCTATGCATCAAGGCCGCCAACTGATAGGTTGAGTGAAAAGTGAGAAAGAGAAGAAGAAGGCGATTGAGTTGATAGTTACAGGAGGGTTGCACGGTGATAGGGTTTGGCGCACCGCGTTTCTCATCTACGGGGTCCCGAGGAATAACGCCGCATTGATGCAAACTACCATGTTGAGAAAATGAACAAGCACGCGCCCCTCGAATAACCCACCTCTAACCAAACACAAGTTGAGGAAACAACTCTCTTTTAAAAGCGGAGTGGGTTTGAGCTACATATGTACTTGTACTGAGCTTGTAGCGAGGCCCTTTCCGATTTCGTGTAACCTCTCGACTGTCCTCACGACCATACTTACTGGAGTGGTCTTGCTATACGCAACATTGGGGTCGCCCGGGTTTGATTCTTTATATCAAGAAAATACGCTTAAAAACCAAACTTATGTATACTTTCGCTTATAGAAGACTACCACAAAATTCGCAAAAGCTTTATGCCCACGAAAGTTTCCGGCTATACAGTAAGCCTCAGCCGTATGACTAGTTTGTTGCTTGAGTTTTAGCTTTAGTCTAGCTGGCGTAAGCCCTAATGGCCCAAGCCTCGCTCGCTATAAGCGCACGAAATCTACCAATGTCCCTCCTCAGTCCTCAGCTTACATACCTGAGTTTACGCGGCTATTAACTACCATCTAACTACTGTATCCAAACATACAGTCCGGCGTTCGGTTTCTATCCGCTGACAAAGCAGGATTACTGGGCCTTTGGGCGTCGTTTGGTGATAAGGCATAGGTGCGATCCAGAATTGGGGCCGAGGGGGGGGGGGGTTTTGTGGGTTTTGGGGGGGGGGGGGTCTCCGGATCAGGAATCCGTTTCCTGATCGGCTCAAAATGGGGGGGGGGGCGGTAGACAAATGTACCAAAAAAGTGCCAAAAATTAGGTATTTTTGCTCTATTTTGATGCGAAATTCATAGAAAATGGTCAAAACTGCGCAAAAATAGCGCCGCAGACGAAAATTTTGATCAATTTTGGACTGATTTGGGAAAATTTCCTTAATTTTTCCGGCTTCCTCTGGGTAGGGGGGGGGGGGGGGGGGTCCGGCGAAAATTTCTAGGGGGGGGGGGGGGGGGGGGGGTATCCGGAATTCCCGTCCGGATGGCCAAGGCTAGGGGGGGGGGGGGGGGGGAAACCCCCCCCCCCTATCCCCCCCCCCCCAATCGCACCTATGTGATAAGGTTTGGTGCACCGCGTTCCTTACTGGGTTCCGAAGAATAATGCCGCAATGCAATTGATGCAAACACCAGCAAACAGCTACAAAGTCACAAACGTGACACGAGTTCACTGTCGGCTAAATCTGTCTGAGATGGCCTCGCATTTGCCGAGTCTGAAAGTCGAACCGTCGAGTTACAGTATCCTGCGGCGCGTCCAGCAATGTGTTGCTTTCCAACGGCCGTCCGATTCAAAACAACCCATCCGGCTGCAGAGTCTGCGCGTCGCCGCACAACGGACACAATGGAAGGCCCATATGACGCAAATAGAGCGGTACAAACAGAGTCGTTTCACTGCAACAATCGGCGAAGCAAAGCAAACACACACACGAAACTATACGAAGCCGCGATGTCACAAGATTTCTACAAGTTTGTTTACAACAACGCAACAAAAAATCCTTTGCCGAACCTTGTATCGGCGACTTACAGCAGCAGTCTGCGACGCGTCGAGTAGTCTGTTGTTGTCCTATTCATACCTGTACGTCGGGTTGACAATTGTCTATCAGTCCACAGGACGACCACGCAACTTGGCTGTAACAATGGGGAAGGCAGCAATGACGCACACAGATCTGGTAAACAGAGTCGTTACAGTAGTCGGCGAAGCGAAACGCTCTGTCGGCGCTGCAGACAAACAGGCGATGTAGCACACTACACTTTCGGAATATTCAGATTGGAAGTCCGTTTGCACTTTTGCGCAACAGAGAAGCCGTATTCTTTCCAGTTAAACAGCCGCTCAAATATCTTTTAGTATGTGCATACATTAGCATTTTGCGATATCTACCCTCGTACCGTAGAAACGCTGGACAGAAGGTTATGTAGGTACATAAATTAACATGAATGTAGTACATATACATGATCTATGCACAAACCGCTCTAACAACCGGCGGCTTCTATTGGAGAGCATACGGTAGCCGATCAATCGCACATAAGACAGAATAAGCGATCAGCCATGAAGCTGGTAGCAGTCGTCGTCGTCGTCGCTTCATTGGTGGCTACGGATCAGGTACAGTATACCAAGTAGAGTGGAAATGCATTTGATTGGTTGAGGAACATTGGAGTAATTAGATGCGCTCAGCGTAGTAGCAAAGCTAGCAGATCTGTTTAGTACTAATTCGACCCTCCGCTTGCTGTAACATATACCAGACAAGCTGGCCTTCGACTCAATTGCACGCATTTGCATAACTGTACACATTTCCGTTGGTGTCGATCCATTGGGCATCCAATAAGTAAAAAATCTTTCAATTTTCAACTGCGTTGACATAGACAGCTCTATCTGAAGCTAGAAATTGTGACAGAAGAACATGTAATAGTCACAGTGTCAGTAACAGACGCTGACCGCACCCAAACTGGGCGCTTGCTCATAATTTCTTCAACCCGATTATATGGAGGCTTAATTCAAAGGGGCGCTTATTGGAGGAAACACGGTACCGTATACCCACCTATTATTGCGTACCGTACTTGAGGCGTGGGCGGCTGAGCGTTGCCGTCCCCAAAGTGAGGTCATCGAGTGTTTTCGCCAGTGCACCCGCCGACATCCTTCGGTCTTTGGGGAGAGTGAGATTACTGTGCGTTGTTTGACTTTTTCCTGAGATTGCCTAGGTACCGTATTCCCCCCAGTAAGCGCCCAACTCTATTGAGCTAGGTCGATTGCAAAGCGGCGACTATGTTTCGGGCGAAATTGCCCTTTCAATGGCCCTCTCAAGGGCAAAACTAATTAGATTGACGATATTATTACTAGGTAATCGGCATCGGAGCTTGTGGATTACGGTATGCCATCCCTCTGTAGTTCTGTACTTCAAGAGGTCGATTATTCTATTTATATTCTATTGTTCTATTCTATTATTATATTTAAATATTCTATTCTGCTGTTGATATTCTATTAGGCATTCCATCCAATCAGTTGCAGGCGGTCGATCCGGGACTATGTCGTCCCTACAACGAAGTCATCAACGGCGTCCGCAGCTGCGCCGATACCACACTGACCGCTGGGACAACTGAGAGCGAGGTATGAATGGAGTCACTCTTATAGAAGAATTGCTATTAAGCGCTCAGTTGTATGGTTTGAGAAGTGGGCTTTAGACTTTGGCACGCCGTACCCCTAGTTTGTATGCTGTTGTACTGGATAGTATGACGACGCCGTGATGTGGACGAGGGAACAAGATTGCCTATGATGCTGCACTCTTAGAAGCAGGATACGGAGCCAGAGGGGGGGGGGGGGGGGGGTGAGGGCAAACCTCTACTGTAATAATGGTTGTTGGGGGCGAGAAGGGCTTTGAGTGCGAGGAGAGGGATGCAAGAGAGACTATAAGGCCAATGAGAAGGATGTTTTGAAGAAGCAAGATGTTACTACAAAAGCAGGGAACAATCTGTGCCAATTTTACACTCGAAGTAATGAAGTTTTCAGAATCAGCGTCGCGGGCAAAAACTTTCAACGATTTCAAGCCTCACCATCGCACATATATCCGCCTCAAATGGAGAATTCTACTTGCTCTAAGCTTTTGTACCTACCACCAATCAACTTCGATTCCTCTCCTCACTGGCAGTATGTGACGTCGGTGTGCGTGTACAACGCGGAGACGGATCTGGACAACGCGAACGGAATTCACGACTTCGCCCCTGGGGTGTGCGTGAAGGAGTGGAAGAGGGCCAACGACCTCTACGCCTGCATCAAGGACAAGACGACCTTCGCCGCCCTCAAGGCTTGCCTCAAGGCCCGCCGATGAGCAGTGATTGAGTGAAGGAGAAAAGGAGAGCTAAGGAGAAAGAGAATGATACTGGAGTTTTACAGTCATGTACGTCCTTTGGTGATAGGGTTGGGTGCACTGCGCTTCTCACGGGGTTCCGAGGAATAACGCCGCATTGCAATCGATGCGAACGCACACGAGAAGTTACCGAATTACCGTAATTGACAACTGGCCACCGAACAACAATGGTTCGCAATAAGTGAATGCTGCCCTCCCACACACCCTGCCCCTGCCACTCACATACGCGATCAGTGAGTGCATGTGCATACGTACATCAGTGAGTGGCAGGGTGTGTATGTACATGCAGTGTGTGTTGTATGTGACCCTCCTTGTACTCCACCTCCCCCCCCCCCCCCCAACAACTTACATTGCCTCTCTCCCTCCTCCCTCCCTCGGAGGGTGGGGGGAGTGCGCGGCGGAAGCCAACCACTTGCGTAGCGTGACCGACGACATTCACAATGGAGTCACCTCTGAGAACTACTGCTGGGACCAGCGGGAACACCCTGGTGGAACGCATCGAGACCCAGGGTACACCAACAGGGCCTGTCTCCTCCGTTATCTGGGCCGCGTTTGATTGGATGGAGGAGCGATCACTTTGCGAACTGTGTGATATAAAGTGTGCGCCGTCTCTTTCTGGGTTTTGCCAGAATGATGCAAACTTGAAAGATGGATCGGTGAAATGGAAACGCGAGAGCGTCAGAGTCAATCTCAACAAGGATAGGCAACTACTGAAGTGCTGAGAAATTCAGGGCAGTTTGGAAAGTCCAAACAAGATCTGACTGCTACAAGAGTACAATACTACTAGGTACCTAGACTACAACTGGGATAGATTTACGGTAGGTGTTTTGATGCGAAACAATATGCAAATGATCCACACAACTGGTGTTTTGTTTGAGAGCCATGCTGTTACTCAGCACCTTTTCTGTATTTGTGTTGAGACAATGAATCTTCTGCCGATTGACAACAAGACAAGCAATGCAAACGGTCAAGCTGTTGCCATCGAGGAAGTTTCTATAAACTATGGACCTTCTTTCTCCGACGCTTCACATTGGTTCTAAGACACTCAACGAAGCCGAAAATCCACTCTTCACAAATTCTTTCACAGCATGACTGACAGAGTTGTGGCAACGATGATAGTTTCGGCAGCCCTAGGGGTCGCTATAGGTTCAGTTAGCGCGGGAACGGCAAGACACGGCCAGCCTTGGTGAGCCGAACGAACCTTAGATTGTTGGATGGCTGTGTTGCCCAAGAGGCAAATATAAGTGCAGCACCTTTGCCCTGTGACCTAGAGGAGTGAAATGAAATAGAGGTACCGTATTGTATTGAAAGTTCCTTCCTACTTAAACCTAAACCCAGAAGCCTTGTGTGATCTCAGTGGTTACCGAATGTAACTGAACCTACCGTAATCCTTCCTGCAGCCGAAGCATGCCTATAATTCCACTATCCCTCGCAGTCGGCGCAACGGGAACGACTGCGCCCAGCAGAGGGTGCGCATTCGAGGGGTACAGCATACGAAGGCCGCTCTATGCACCATCGACCCGCGAGAGGCCCGCTCGGCACAGAATGCCTATCGCTGCATGTACCGCTGCAACACTAATGCCGGGTACCTCTGCACTACGGTGGAAGGCGAGTTCTGCGATCAGAGAAACGGGCTGTGCCTGTGGGTTTAAGAGACTGTATAATTTTGTGATGCGTTTTTTACTAGTGGAGGAAAACGTGTTGCCACTTTTCGCGTGCAGACCGAGCTACGACGCCGTCGTCGGGAAGTTGCGAGACGATCCCGACCTCTTGAGAGAGCCGCCGGAAGCTTTGGAAACCCAGGCGAGAGCTACAGACGTCTCGTAAACAGAATAGTATCTCGTGAACGCTTGTTGCATGCTGTCCGCTTTATCTCCTATTCCTAGGTACATTCGT
>JASAMZ010010193.1:0-17470 GCA_030248115.1 Linhomoeus sp. GSCO2_2
GAATCCGACAACGAAAAGTTTCAAAAGTTTAAACAGAGGGCTACAGTAACCAAAACGCGTCGAAAACTGGAAACGACACGCTTGCTTCGCGCTTAATAACTCGCTTGTCTGACGTCGCTGGGTTGAATTCGACACATCGACGGGTAGCCTGCTGACTCCTCTAGCCACCTGAATAGTCAAAACCAAAATTAGTTTTCAAAATCGTGCGCTATAGTATCCCAAAGTAGGGTCCATTTAAAACAAAAGTTGACCGAAGCTAGTCAAATCGCATATCAAAGCAAGCGCTCGACTTACCGAGCACCAATCCGACAACAAAAAGTTTTCAAAGTTTAAACAGAGAGCTACAGTAACCAAAACGCGTCGAAAACTGGAAACGACACGCTTGCTTCGGGCTCAATAACTCGCTTGTCTGACGCTTGTCTGGGTTGAGTTCGACACATCGACGGGTAGCCCCCGGACTACTCTCGCGAGCTGTGACGTCGAAATAATAACAAGTTTTAAAAATTGCGCGCTACAGCATCCCGAAGTAATGTCCGCGAAAAGTCAAATCTTCATCGAACCTAGTCGAATCGCATATCAAAATAAAGCGCTCGACCTCCTGAGCAAGAATCCGACAACAAAAAGTTTCAAAAGGTCAATGAGAGGGCTACAGTAGTCAAAACGCGACGAAAACTGCAGATTTTGCTTTGTTATATCTTGGCACTCGTGCGTTGCAAAGCGGCGGTCTTGATATCGCTGAAAAGCTCACTGCAAGCCAACATCAAATCATGCTCACAATTAACCTGTAGTTTTGCGTTAGATTCCAGTGTCTTTTTTTAAATTTAGTTTGAAAAGATGATTTTCTTGGTGTAAAGAATTAAACCCGAGCGATACCAATGTTGCGTAGCAAGACCACTCCAAAAAGTGTAGTCGCGAGGAGAGTCAAAGACGCTGCACGAAACCGGAAAGGGCCTTGCTACAATCTCAGTAAAAATTCAAAGCTCAAAACCACTCCGCTTTTTAAAAGAGACTTGTTGCCACTTATTGGATCTAAAATGGAATGTGGCAATTGTGATCACTGTGCCGTCCTGTAATGTACAGCAACGGTACCGTACCAGTCCGCACTTGTGACCCAAAAGAAAAGGGCGTCGTCCCATTAGGCCCTCTTCATTCCAAAGTAAACCTGCGGCGAACATTCCTGATCCATTTATGGATCAGTACCCACCAATGCGCCTTACAGGCATTGATTGCCCAAATATGCACAAACTTTCTTTGGAAACTCGAGTAACTGCGGCGAAACTCCCAGAAGAAGTGCTCGACTTTCATTACGACACACTATGGAATATACTCCTCAAATGCACGAAACGCTGTGCAATGCCAATCAATCACCATCGGGTACCCGCTTTTACTCTAAGCTTGTTATGCTGTTTCTGTAATGTCTGGCAACAGCGTCGCTAGCAGTTGCCGTTGGGTTTGGTCACACTTCTACAGTATTACTGTACAATTCCCATTCCAGACCTTCGATGGACCATGCCCGGACCCAATCCCTATGCCAACAAGTGGATGGATCGGCATAAGGTTGGTTTATGTCGTTTTATTTGTACGCCTGGCCTCAGCCGGGCGACACCCTAGCAAAGCTCGCTGTGCGTGCGTGCGTGCGTGAGCCCGTCACGCTCGGACTTCTGGAGGTGGGAATCTGGTGGGACGGATTTGTTGTGACGCGAGATGTGTTGTTACAAGTTTCTAACGCATGTTTTTTCCTCGAAATGTTAAAAAGTTCGAAAACTCGCGCAAGAATCAACTCGCAGGTGTCACGCAGATGAGCGAAGCGTCATTGAGGCTCGTAAGAGTTTACAATACTTTTGCCGAAACCTTCGAAATTTCTGCCAGTGTTTCACCGGGATTTTAATCCGTTTGATATTCTCTCACTGCATGAATCAAAACCCGGGCGAATTCAATGTTGCGAAGCGATAACTTCTCGCGAATGGGGACTGGGGAGCTCGTGCTGCGAGGAGCAATAAAACAACCGATTGCTCACGCGCGCTCTTTCACAGTAAGGTCATAACTCGATCACAAACCCAATCAAAGTTCACGTCTCAAACCTCTATGAAAACAAATCAATTCAAGGTGCGACCGGGCCTCGACCTGTACGACAACGAAGGCAAAGAGTTGGAGTGGGACTACGAGCACGACACGCGCTTCTATCCCCCGGGCGAAGACAATAATAAGGCCGACGATAGTGCAGAGAAAGGCGGAAGGAGGGAGAGCGGCGGGGGTGAGAGGACGATATTAGTGTAGTGGTATTTTCAAAACAAGCTGTTTTAAAAAAGTTGAGTTGTTTTATTAATACAGAGTGGTTTGTGAGCGTTTTAAAGTGGAAGAGTTAAAGAGTGGATACTTTTGTAAAGCATTTCGAAGCCTTTCCGATATGACGCGCGCCCGCCCGGAGTCCACTATTCATGCGCTACTTCTGACCCACTCCTTTCTGAGGGGTTCTTGCAAGGCAACATTGGGATCGCCCGGGATTAATTTTTTGAGCAAGGCACAGGCGTTTCTGAGCGGTTCTTGCAGGGCAACATTGGGATCGCCCGGAAATAATTTTTTTAGCAGACAAAGTTGTTCGTAAGACAAGGGTTAAAAAAACTAAAGTATTTATTTAGGAATGAGTGTTCAACAACTGCCTCAACGTAAGCTTTCAAACGTTCGAACGAATGCCGCTCTACGACGGAAGATGAGCGAGTTAGAGAAGTTTTGCGTTTTGAACCTTTGGGTTACTGTAGCTCGCGATATTCAAACTTTTGAGTTTCGACCAATAGAAGAACAAATCATCCGTGAGTCAAGAGCTATCCAGAAAACTCAAGATCGTCTCTCTACGACGCACGCTGAGCGAGGTAGAGCGATTTCTGCGTTAGAAACGCAAGAATATTGCTTTTCGTGGTGCGTGTTTGCGTAATTAAGAAAACTTTAATGCCAAATGAAAGAGCGCGTCGATACCTTTTAGTTGACCTATCGCACGCCGCTCTACGACGTAAGACGAGCGAGTTAGAGCCGTTTCCCGTTTTCAACCTTTGGGTTACTGTAGCGCGCGCAATTCAAACTTTTGAATTTCGAAGTTTCTTAGCGACATTACCAGTGATTCGAGACCTATCCGTGGAGCCCAAGATCGCCTTCCTATGACTTTCCAACGTCGAGATATGACAGTTGCGTTTTGAAACGTCAGGTTACTGTAACTCGCGAAATTCAAACTTTTAAATGTCGAAATCTAAATCGGATGAAAGAGCACGTCGATACCTTTTAGTTGACCTATCGCACGCCGCTCTACGACGTAAGACGGGCGAGTTAGAGCCGTTTTCCGTTTCCAACCTTTGGGTTACTGTAACGCGCGAAATTCAAACTTTTGAATTTCGCAACCTCTTAGCGGAATGATCAGTGAGTCTAGAGCTATCCATAAAGCCCAAGATCGCCGTCCTACGACTTACCAACGTCGAGATCTGACAGTCCCGTTTTAAAACTTTGGGTTACTGTAGCGCGCGCAATTCAAAGTTTTGAATTTCGAAGTCTCTTAGCTGAATGATCAGTGAGTCAAGACCTTTCCGTAGAGCCCAAGATCTCCTTTCTATGACTTACCAACGCCGAGATCTGAGAGCGTGACGAACGGACGCACGGACGAACGGACGCACGCACGAAAAGCTCTCGTAGGGGTTCGCCCGGCTGAGGCCGGGCGAAAAAAGTGCCAAAAATCGCTTAATTTTGGTCAAAAACGTCCAAAATATAGCGCCACAGGCGAAAATTTTGCTATTTTCAAGCGCGCCAGGCAAAATTTTTGCCATTTTTTCGCCCGGCCTCAGCCGGGCGACACCCTACGAGAGCTCGGCGTGCGTGCGTGCGTGCGTCCGTGCGTCCGTGCGTCTGTGCGTCACGCTCTCAGATCTCGGCGTTGGAAAGTCGTAGAGCGGAGATCTTGGGCTCTACGGATAGGTCTCGACTCACTGATCATTCAGCTAAGAGGTTTCGAAATTCAAAAGTTCGAATTGCGCGCGCTACAGTAAGCCGAAGGTCAAAACGCAAAACGGCTCTAGCTCGCTCGTCTTACGTCGTAGAGCGGCAATCGACACGTCAGGTGAAAGCTCTCGACGCGTTCTTTCATGCGACTGCAAAAGTTCTTTCAATTACGCAAACACGCACCGCGGAAAACGCCATTCTCGACATTCTGACGCTAAAATCGTTCTCATTCGCTCAACTTGGGTCGTAGAGAGGTGATCTTGAGCACCTTGGATGGCTCTCGACTCATTGGTCATTTGTTCTCCCATTGGTCGAAACTCAAAGTTTGAATTTCACGAGTTACAGTAACCCAAAGGTCCGAAAACGCAAAACAGCTCTAACTCGCTCGTCTTACGTCGTAGAGCGACAATCGACACGTCAGGTGAAAGCTCTCGACGTGTTCTTTCATGCGGCAGCACCAATTTTTAACATTACGCAAACACGCACCACGGGAAACGCCATGCTCGAGATTCGAACACTAAAATCGCTCTAACTCGCTCAATTTGCGTCGTAGAGAGACGATCTCGAGGTCAGTGGATAGCTCACGACTCACGGATTATTTGCGAAACTTGAGAATTTGAATTTCTTGAGTTACAGTAACCCGAAGGTGCAAAAGCACAAAACGGTTCTAACTTGCTCGTGTTACGTCGTAGAGCGGCAATCGACACGTCAATTTTAAGCTCTCGGCGTGCTCTTTCATGTGTCAGCAAACATTTTGTAATGACTAAAACACGCATCACAGAAACAATAGTTTTGAGTTTTACTCTGGAACTTTCTGAATTGCTCATGTTGCGATTAGAGCGACACTCGGCACGTCATTCGAAGGCTCACTACGTACACATCCTACACGCGCCAAGAAGAAAAATAAGATTCGTTTTGCTCCATGGACAGAAGTACGACATGGCTTGATTTCTCATAGTGCGTTCTTTTGTGTTCTGCCATATGTTTGTCAAAACTTTGACAAGTTTTTGTCACTTTTTTAAAAGCGTTGCTCGAAAGAGTAATTTTCTTGCTCTAAAAACCAAATCCCGGGCGATATCAATATTGCTAAGCAATACCCTCTTGCGAAGGGGGAGCTCGAGAAGCGGAGCAATACGGGCGATGAGCTCTCGCACTCTCTGCAGAATCTCCTTTTTTTTTTTTTTTTTTTTTTTTTTTTTTTTTTTTTTTTTTTTTTTTTTTTTTTTTTTTTTTTTTTTTGCGGCGTCTTGCTCAAAAATTAATCCCGGGCGATCCCAATGTTGCCCTGCAAGAACCCCTCAGAAAGGAGCGCGTCAGAAGTAGCGCATGAATAGGGACCCGGGCGGGCGCGCGTCATATCGGAAAGGCTTCGAACTACTTTACAAAAGTATCCACTCTTTTACCTTTTACTTAAACAACGCAACTCTATGCAATGTCAGTCAGAATACAAACTCAACTTTTTAATACCGAAGCTTGTTTCGCCCGGCCTCAGCCGGGCGAACCCCTACGAGAGCTTTGCGTCCGTTCGTCCGTTCGTGCGTAACGCTCTCATATCTCGGCGTTGGAACGTCGTAGGAAGGAGATCTTGGGCTTTATGGATAGGTCTCGACTTACTGGTAATGTGCCTCGAGAAATCGGCATTCAAAACTTTGAATTACGCCCGATACAGTAACCCTAAGTTCAAAACTTAAAACGGCTTTAACTCGCTCGTCTTACGTCGTAGAGCGGCGCGCGATAGGTCAACTAAAAGGTCTCGATGTGCGCTTTCGTTTGGCATTAAAACTTTTGATAATTACGCAAACACGCAACACGAAAAGCGACATTCTCGCGTTTTTAAGGCAGAAATCGCTCTAACTCGCTCAGCGTGCGTCGTAGGGAGACGATCTTGGGTTGGTTGGATAGCTCTCGACTCACTGATCATTTGTTGTTCTATTGGTCGAAACTCAAAAGTTTGAATTTCGGGAGCTACAGTAACCCAAAAGTTTAAAACGCAAAACTTATCTAACTCGCTCGTCTTCCGTCATAGAGAGACGATCTTGAGTTCGTTAAATAGGTTTCGGCACACTGATAATTCCGTTAAGAGAAGTCGAAATTCAAAAGTTTGAATTGTGCGCGCTACAGTAACGCGAAGGTCCAAAACGCAAAACGGCTCTAACACGCTCGTCTTACGTCGTAGAGCGGCGTGCGATAGGTCAACTAAAAGGTCTCGACGCGCTCTTTCACTTGGCGTAAAAAATTTGTTAATTACGCAAACACGCACCACGAAAAGCGACATTCTCGCGTTTTTAGCATGGAAATCGCTCTAACTCGCTCAGCGTGCGTCGTAGAGAGACAATCCTGAGTTGCTGGATAGCTCTTGACTCACTGATCATTTGTTCTTCTATTGGTCGAAACTCAAAAGTTTGAATATCGCGAGCTACATACAGTAACCCAAAGGTTCAAACAGCAAATGGGCCCTAACTCGCTCGTCTTACGTTGTAGAGCGGCATTCGTTGGATCGTTTGAAAGCTTACGTTGAGGCAGTTGTTGAACGGGCATTCCTAAAGAAATACTTTTGTTTTTTTAAACCCTTGTCTTACGAACAACTTTGTCTGCTAAAGAAATTAATTCCGGGCGATCCCAATGTTGCCTTGCAACAACCGCTCGGAAATGCGTGTGTCTTGCTCAAAAAATAATCCAGGGCGATCCCAATGTTGCCCTGCAAGAACCTCTCAGAAAGGAGCGTGTCAGAAGTAGCGCATGAATAGTAGACTCCGGGCGGGCGCGCGTCATATCGGAAAGGCTTCGAAATACTTTACAAAAGTATCCACTCTTTTACTCGTCCACTTTAAAACACTCACAAACCACTCTGTATCCCATAAACCCGCGTTAGGACAAAAATGACCCATGGATCAGGTATTGAAATTTGGGGTTTTCGCGATGCATCCTTCTCGACACGGTACTTATCTTATACTAAGATTTTAGTTGGGTACTCATCTAGTATCGATAATTATTTTCGCGTAATGAGTTTTCTCAGTACGCGATTTGAGACGTTTCCCATACTAAGTTTCAGTCAACCCGTGATCCAGGCCTGGATTCCCATAGTGAGATTTCTCAATACAGGATCACGTATATGAATCCCATATCATCCTAATCTATTCCCGTATTATGATTTTCTTCACACGACCGGGCCTTCTCTATCAGCGGCCGGTTCTAATTCGCGTACTAAGTTAATCTCTTTATCCGATCACACTGCAGCTCTTACTTGCTTTTCCGTTGTGCGAGATGTATTCTATCCAACTTATTAGGCTTTGAATGTGCAAATATTAATCTTATGTGGATTACGGTGCTTTCTAGTGTTTCTCACACTTTTCTATTCAATTGTCAGCCATTTCAGCTGTGAAACGATTCAAAACAACTGACGTGCAGGCTCACACCGCAAGCGCTACAGTAGTACATAGACTTCTTGTTATTGTCGGCGCATTTTCTGCAGATTCTTCTGCTGCCCTTTCGGGGCCAGTGCCCTAGCCCTAGCCCACGCAATAGACGTGCACTATCTACGCCTTGACAGGGCAGCGGCGAGGGAGTCCAGGGTCGACGACCCAAAAGCCCCGGGACTCTTTTCGGGCGCTGAGAGTCCCAGGGCGTCGACCCGGGGCCAAATGTAGCACTGTCTCTAACCGGTACTGTATGGCGCATACAAAGCTCAATACAGGAATGAGACACCAGATTCTGTACTAAAAGATTTCTTTATGGTATGCATAGTCAAAAGAAAATCTTGGTACGCGATTTGGTGGCGGGCCCGGCCGGTCGCCGACAGTCTAGGTCAATACGGGATGGATCTCTGAAAGAAAATGTTAGTACGGGATGATTCGCCAAATGAATAATCTTAGTACGTGAAAATGGACGCTTCCCGGGCGGACTTATCTTAGTATGCGATGCAAAATGAATCGCGAGCAGAAAATTGTTAGTTAGATATGCAAGTAATATTGATAATTTTTTAGCGCAGGTTTATGGGGTATTAATAAAACAACTCAACTTTTTTAAAACAGCTTGTTAAGCGCCGCAGGAGAAAAATTTTGTAATTTTTGGTGGGGGGTCTTTTGGGGAAGGCTGGAGGGGGTACCCCTGGGGGAGGGGGGGTATGGGGGGGGGGGGGGTACACTTTTGGCTAGGGGGGGGGGGCTTACCCCCCCCCCCCCCCTCCCCCTCCCCCCATACCCTCCCCCCCCCCCTCGGTTACACGTATGGGTACATGCGCACTTTTGGCTACACGCGTTGCGTAGTTGGTAACTGTAAGTTGTATGCCGCCTTGCTTTGTCACAGGGGGAGTGGTTTACATGCTATCACGGCGGGATTCGTGCTGAGGACGCAAATGTTACGTTTTAGAAACACTGCGGTGGTTAGACACTTGTGGAGAATGGAGAAACTGGAAGCAGACATGCCATTGTCCCAGGATTTTTGCAATTGTCTGGTCTTTGTCTTTGTCTTTGACCCCAAATGTTAAATTGTCTTGTCTTTGTCTTTGTCCTATAGCCGATTTTTTAAATTGTCTTGTCTCTGTCTTTTCGTGTCCTTAAATTGTCTCTAAATTGTCCCAGGGAGAGTTGTATTTGTGCTGAATGGGTGGTTTGTCCTTTGTCCTGCGGCAAGCATTTCCCGCGCAATGGAAGTTTGTACTAGCAAATCCTTAGTTTACTCCACTGATAGTCGCATAAATAGTCTCGGCAACAACAATTCGCGGCGCGCTGGATATGCGTGACCCACGGCACACAGGACAATCTAAGGACAATTTAAGGACAATTTACCGATTTGTCCCAATTGATCATCTTGATTGTCTTGTATTTGTCTTGTCTTTGCGAAAATCCGGGGCAATCTAAATTGTCTTGTCTTGTCGGACAATTTAACCGAGATAAATTGTCTAAGACAATTGTCCTTAAAGACAATGGCATGTCTGACTGGAAGGCTGCCACCTTAGACTGACGCGCTGGCCTAAGCCTAGGTCAACGACTCACAAGCATAGCCTGTGACCCGCCTTAGACTGACGCCATGCTGGGGAAGCCCAAGCAACGACACCCTGCAGTAAAACCAAACTGGAGAAAGAGAACTGGCAATAAATACAGGGTGTCCCACGGTGGGTGTTTCAACTTTGATGAGCTCCCGCACGCCGCTGCGTTGACCGATTTCGCTGAAATTTTGTACATAAGTACTACCAAGTGTAACTTAGACATCTGCAAAATATCAGCTCTCTGCTCTCATTCGTGCGTGAATCCAGTCCCAAAACGAATAATTCGTCAAAGACGTTGGGTCTCGTGGAGGAGGCCCCGCAGCAGCAAGAGCAGCTGGTGGGGCCTGATTATGGGTTTGCAGACTAGCTTTGATTCGATTGTTCGAGAGCGTGCTACAAGCTACGATGTTCGTTCCAACACCGCTCAAAAGCTCAACTTGTCTTCTTTGTGGTGGTACAAGTCGCGCCAAAGTAGCTGCAACTAAGCCAACTTTGTCGCTGCCTCAAGCCAACGAGCCAACACAAAGTGTCATCTTATGCGTTTTGGGGCCGGATTCACGTGTGAATTAGTGTAGGGCGCTGAAATTCTGCAGATGTCTAAGTTACACTTGGTCGCACTTATGTGCACGATTTCAGCAAAATCGGCCAACGCAGCGGCGCGCGAGAGCTCATCAAAGTTGAAACACCCACCATGGGACACCCTGTATATCTTTCAAATAGTGGTAAATCGGGAAAACAGGCCGACTGCCATCTTAGACTGACGCGCTGGCCTAAGCATAGGAAAATGAGGTGCGTGTTGCTTGATTATGGCCAATGCATAAACCATTAGGGTTTCCTAAGGCACAAAGCCTGCAGGCTCGAAAAACCGCCAGTGCACACTGCACACCTTTCTTCAATGGACTCTAGTAGGTACGGTACGTACTGTACCTATGTACCTGCAGGTTGTCGGCGATGAACTCCTCGAGTACTGGCTGCATGGTGTTGACAGTGCTCTGGAGATAGACCATGGGCACGCCCTTGCCCAAAGCCAGAAGACAGGCCAGCTGGTAGGAGCGACGGTCCCACGCCGAAGGCGACATCGTTCACACATACACACACCTTGGACCGGACCGTTCGGATGCTACAAACAAGCTCCGGTATTAGAAGGTGTATTCTGACTGGCATGTATTCACAGCACAAACTGCTGAACAACGGCTATGAGCGCACAAATGGGTGGTAAAGCTCTTTATTCGACGTTCTGGTGCTGAACTCGCCCCATCATCAGGAATGAGAACATTCCAACAGTGAGCACAGCGCTAGCTGATCAAAAGTCAATAGGTAAACAGACGACACCAATCAGAAACGATCATGACGCACAGATGTGGACGCACAGAGTACATACATACCTGGTATCCCAAACACATAATATACTCCTATATACTAAGTGGCATATACAGTCTGTTTGTTTGTCTGTGAACACGATAACTGTCGATAGCCTTGATGGATCGTGATGATTTATAGACAGGGTGGCGCTTTATCTATTCTAGGTTTCGATCGCTAATAACTTTCGCGTTTTCCGATGAAATTGAACCAAATTTGCACACGATATAGACACGTCTAAGGAATTTTTGTGTGTGAAGATTCCGCTTGATCCGACTGGGCTTGCTTGAATGGCAAGCGTTTGTTGAAGACTTGTCAATTCTGTGCAAGGCGCGTATAAAAGATATAAGAACGCGGACTTTGCGGCCGCCGTTCTAAAAAGTTTTCGTGTTATATCGGGCCAAAATTTGGTAGCAACGTACTGTTTGGTGTTGTTAGTCTGTACAAATTTCAGACGATTGGATTCGACAAACGGAACGAGACTCCTCTTTGCGCAATGTCATGCTGCACATCTTAGCATCCTGCACGAGTGGCACCCAATTTTCGGTATGATGATGCACAAAGTGGCATCATTTTCTGTCAATAGCGTCGAATTACCTGAAAGTTTCACAGTTCGTTAGAAACACCACGTAGTCTATCTCACCAAACTTTGAGCCTGGTACGGTCGCCACAAAGCTGGTATTCTCACTTCTTTTGCGCGCCCTGCACAAAATTTGCAGATCTTCAACAAACTGTTGCCATTCAGGCAAGCACAGTCGGATCATGCGGAAACTTCACACACAAAAATTCATTAGATGTGTTTATATCGTGTCCAAATTTGGTTAAATTGCAATGGAAAATGCGAAAGTTATTAGCGATGGAAACCTAGAACAGATAAATGCGCCACCCTGTACATCAAAAGAACCCCTGTACTCTGTAGTTTTGCATCTTCTATTGTGCGTTTTGGAGCGGCTCAAGGCTAATCGTAGGCACTGCCAGGGACGCAACCAAAAATATTTTTTTGGGTTGAAGCCAAACATCTACATACAAGCTAGACTCGAGTGCTTTTGGTGTGTACCCGGGTTTTCCGAAATGAACACCATGGTGTTGTATTAAGTTTCGGCCCTTTTGTCTTGTTCAGTTGGGCTCCAAATAGAACACCAGGGTGCTTTATACGGAAAGACAATTTTCTCACTTCTGGATGATTAGATTTATTGCCCATGCTAACAGAGGAATTCTGTTAGCAAAAGTGCACGCCAACGCAATAACAAGTAAACAAAGAAGTGAATGGTCGTTTTGGCATATTTTGACCAGCAATTACAATCTCCAGGCCTTCAATCACATGATGCAAATGACAAAATAAGGCAAAATTACCAAATCGGCAAAACAAATTGCAAACAATAGCCTCACGCACAACCCAATAGCTCAGAATTTAGCTTTTGCAGCCTCCAACATGAGCAATTTTGAAGCAAAATGTCGTCGCCAAATAGAACAACACCATGGTGTTATATTCGGAAAGAAATCTTAATAGAACACCATGGTGTTGTATTCGGAAAGAAATCTTAATAGAACACCAGTTGGTGTTCTATTCGGGGTGATGTTCTTTTCGGAAAAACCCGGTACTTGCAGGCTTGGAACCATGTGTAATTGCAGGCAGTGGCACAGGCACAACCTGAAGTTATCTATATTCTTAAGCCAAACGCCCACGATGGCACGCCATTGGTCGCTGCATGTTCTCTGACCGGTGGCGGTGCGCCATGGATATTCATTACAAGCATAAAAGTGGGTGTAGTCGTAGGCAGTGGCACAGATACAACCTGAATCACCTACTGGCCAAAGTCAGGCACCTACTGCAGTGCGCCATGGGTCACGCCAGTAGCTGTGCGCCATGAGTCACTTCACGTTTCGACTATCGAAGCAAAAATTGTGTAACAACAGTCCTCTTTGGACTATAGAGAATCTCCTACGGGCTGAACAGTCTAGTGTGGCCTACCACGTAGCTAAGCGAGCACGAGGTTAATTTTAATTTCGTGTTCACATATAAGTGTAACTAAGAACGTACTGTGTCGTGCCATGTTGCATGTTATTGTGTCAAGCAGTGCAAAGTTAGAAGTGATCAGGTGACAGATACTAAACTGGAGCTTTGGCTTGCGCAATGCGGGCCTAAGCTTAGGTACGCTTACGATTACAATAACATTTTCTAACCTCGTCGACATAGGTGTAGGCGGGGAGGGGGTGGGGACGGGGGGGGGGGGGGGGAAACCCCCCCCCCCCCTGGCCATGGCCCTCAGGGAATTTTTCCGGAGACCCCCCTGACATCCAAAATTCGAAAAAATCCGCAAATTTTGAAAATTTTCTTGTATTTTTGGTAGTTCTTGGTCCTATTTTGTATTTTCGCCTGCGGCGCTGTATTTCATCTATTTATGCACAAATTAGCACGTTTTTGACCAAAATAGGGCGTTTTAGGCACATTTTTGGCCATTCTAAATTGATTTCCGGGTACCGGGACCCCCCCCCCCACCTCTCAAAGATTTTCCTTAAGAAGAGCCCACCCCCCGGCCTCCGGGTGGCCTGCACCTTATGCTCTTCGGTGCTAAGTTCTGTGCACCTGCAAACCTTGCCAGCAACGCACTACCATACGCTGACGATGGCAAAGGCGTACATGAAAGTGCCGCAAGCGGCCACGACGTCGATCACAGAATCGGTAGATGCCGGCAGATGGCGACTGTCGTGCGGCAGAAAGTGAAGACGCTAAACGTGATGTGAAAATCGTGGTATTCCTACCTGAATAAGGCCAACTCAGCCCAGGAAGAGGGAGAAGTTCGCGACTGTGCTGAGCCGTACTGTACTTCTGTACTGTTGAGACTAGATTAACGCTGAAGGGGACCTTCAGGGTGGCACTCCGCTTGTTTCGAGGCAAAGCAGACTACTCGGTAATAAGCATCCACGGAAACAAACGCCGAATTCGTGTTCAGCGCCGACGAAATTGTTCAAACAAATTTGGACAAGTTTGAACATGATTGGACAAGTGTGAACATATTTGGACAAATTGTCACAAGTTTGGACATGTTTGGACATATTCGGACATGTTTCGGGTGTGTTCTCTAACGCCGAATGCAGCGTAAATGCAGTGAATTGCAAAGCAAACGTCGAATTCGTGTTCTGCGGCATCAGAAAGCCCAGAAACAACTGTCAACTCAATTTTAAAAATTCGACCCCGGGACCCAATTTTTGGCCGGTCGGGAGCCGAAATAAGGGTAAAGGCGCCCGAAATCGCAAAACAAACACCGGATTCGTGTTCAGCGTCGTCGAAAACCACCAAAACAAGTAAAAACTCAATTTTGAAAATTTGACCCCGGGATCGAAAAATTCGACGCGGCTAGGGCATCTCAAATCGTCTCCCCAAAGTCGACTGTGGGCCGGCCGGACCTTGAATGTGCGCAATATTTTGAACTGCCTATTAAGTAGCGTCGTGTAAGTGCGATCCAGAATATGGCACCTGTCGCAGACGTAAGCAGACCCTTTCCTCGGCATATTGTGCCATCAAGTTCATGAGGTATCAGAAGTCCCTGAAGCGCCGTGCTAAAGTAGATCTCTGTGACAATTTTATTATCTGTCTGAGGGGACGCAAGGAGCAACTTCGCACAGCAAAGGAGAACTGCGCACAGAACGTTGTCCTGAGCCTTCGGGGACAACTGCCAGCTCTTGTCGACCAGCGGCGTCGTTTCTGTAGGAATCCTATCCCAGGAAGAGATCATGGGAAATTTCCACAGAAGTTCCAGAGAAATTTCAGGATGAATATTGTCGCACGAAGCCACTATTTCAGTGATGCTGATGCCGGTAGGCACCTTACAACTGGCGCACAAAGGTATTAGTCGGCCCTCTAACGCACACCTTCCTGCTGTAGCCCTCTCGCGTGTAGTCTTAATTCTGCTGCGTAAATGCACAAAGTGGCGCGCCGGAAAACTCCATTGAGGCTCGCACCGTCGCGCATTGCAGTGTGGTGCGAATGGCGGCACTTTTAATGGTGCAGAGTGTAGTAGACCTTACGTTTATCGTAATACAGATGTTCATGTTGAGGATGTTTATTAATCGTCAGACGCGGGTATACTTCGGAGAAGGGTGGCCAGTAACAACTTATTTCAGTTTCAGTTTCAGTTACAATCAGTTAACTGACACTAAAACTGAATCGAAACTGGAACTCACTCCATAGCAGAAACTGAAGTTGAAACTGAAACTCACGGTTTGGTTTCTGTTACTCGGGTTTAGGGCAACTCGCCCCCGTCAACTCGCCCCGGGACAACTCGCCCCCGAGACAACTCGCCTCCGAGATAAGTCGCCCCCAGACAACTGGCCTCAGCGCCATCTCGCCTCCGAGACAACTCGCCGCCACTACGCACTGTTCAAAACATTGCTTTTGCATTACTAACAGTTAAAACGATCACTAACAGGTCTATGCAAAGCAGGACGACATCATAAAGCGACCGCCTGGCGCCTAGTGATACATGAAATTGTGGGCCAGCCCACGGCAGTAGTCGGCGAAACTGGCGCGCCTCTGGCCATACTCTCTGACAATGGTGGTGACGCGCGAATTCAGCTCAGCGTAACAGGCGCGACTAGTGGTCGGAACAGGGTGGCCAGCCCCCAGCGCTTCGACAATAGCGTCGATCTCGACTTGCAGCTTCTTCAGTCCGCTGATGAATTTCCAAATGGTGGGGTGGTGGCCGCTCGGTACTGCAGCCTTCTGTGGAAGGCTTCAACGCTGTTGTTGGTCCGTGCTTCCCCATCCAGAACTCTCTCGTGTTGGTTCCAGATCTCAGGGGGAAATGAGCGAGCGTCTTGAGAGCGTCCAGCATTTTGCAGTAGGTCACCTGCCGCTTATCCGGAAGCAGAGCAAAGACGCAAGGCACTACTTTTCCGCTCACAGTGGCGTGTATTGTGTACACCTGTGTAAACTGCCTCTCACATAAACCTACACATGATGAGAATACCACAGATGGGGAAGACAACAAAACCTGTGTGAACAGAGCCGGAGCGGTGTCAAATGTGCCATCACAATACCACCTGTCGGACTCTCCTAGCAGTTGAAGTCCTTTTCTCGTTCCAAAAATAATGACTCTGCTTTCGTCTTCTGCTCCAGAATCCCATAATAGAAAGTTTCGCACTGAAAGAACGGCAACACAAACATGTCTTAGACAAAGTAGTGGAGAAAACGAGTTGTCGTCGACTTGACGGCGTCTTCCATGCGGTTCCGAGCCATCTGTATCTCAACATTAGCGGGATCCGGTCCATGTGTATGAGTCCCCACTCTGTTGACAACAGCATCATTGACGTTGACGTGAACTCTGGCTCTGCAGCGACTCCTCAGAGAGCAACGCCAGGTGTAGCCTCCAGGCAGACTCTTCAGGGCTTTGTCTCTTACATAAACAAATCCATTTGAGAAAGCCTTCTGCGCAGGGTGATGAATTCATTAGTGTTTGTGGATGGCGTGCTCTGCGCGATAAACTTTGCTTGAGCTTTCGACGCTCAATCGGCGCCGTCGTCAGAACCTGAACAAGCACTGGCATAACCAAACTGTCACGCAACACTTGTACCGCGCATACTTACGCGCCAACTACATAATATGTCCACAGAGTCAACAGTCTAATTCTGGCGGCGCGGCCGCAATCGCCTAGGCGAGATGGGCGCCGACCCAGCGGGGGCTGTTGCTGGAGGAGAAGAAGGAATGGGAGACGCCAAACTCAAAGCTCGGTTGGGAGGCGGCGGGAGAGAGGGGAGTCGTCTGGCCACGACATCCCACGCCTGGTTCAGATTACGTCCCCTGCTGCGGTTGACTGCTGAGGAGGCGCCCAGATTCAAATTCTCAATGGCTTGGCGTCCAGCTTTGCGGATAAGCAGCGTCTCTTTCACCTGACGAATCTCGTTGTGCTGCTCCACTGCTGCCACCTTTGCCTCTGAGAAATTTGGGCGGTGCATCGGAACTGGGTGGCTCCAAATTTCTCAGAGGCAAAGGTGGCAGCAGTGGAGCAGCACAACGAGATTCGTCAGGTGAAGGAGGCACTGCTTATCCGCAAAGCTGGACGCCAAGCCATTGAGAATTTGAATCTGGGCGCCTCCTCAGCAGTCAACCGCAGCAGGGGACGTAATCTGAACCAGGCGTGGGATGTCGTGGCCAGACGACTCCCCTCTCTCCCGCCGCCTCCCAACCGAGCTTTGAGTTTGGCGTCTCCCATTCCTTCTTCTCCTCCAGCAACAGCCCCCGCTGGGTCGGCGCCCATCTCGCCTAGGCGATTGCGGCCGCGCCGTCGCCAGAATTAGACTGTTGACTCTGTGGACATATTATGTAGTTGGCGCGTAAGTATGCGCGGTACAAGTGTTGCGTGACAGTTTGGTTATGCCAGTGCTTGTTCAGGTTCTGACGACGGCGCCGATTGAGCGTCGAAAGCTCAAGCAAAGTTTATCGCGCAGAGCACGCCATCCACAAACACTAATGAATAAACAAATCCGTCCCCGCAAACAAATTTCTCTTCGTTTCGCTGGCTCCTAATTCTGGACATCTTTCTTGTCGACAAAGGTAGTTGCAAATCTACGCTACTGTTTACTATTTGAATTTCATGGTGTCCCAAAACACTACAACACGCTAAGCAACAATGAGCGGCTACAGTACAGCGGCGATTACGCGTGTATGTAGCTGCCTATCGCACCAATCAAGCTAAGCGACGCGCCCCGCGCGGGAGGCCAGTTGTCTCGGAGGCGAGATGTCTAGGGAGCGAGTTGTCTGGGGGCGACTTTTCTCGGAGGCGAGTTGACGGGGGCGAGTTGCCCTGATCCCCTGTTACTCAGCAGATGTTCATAATTCCTGCCAAAGTTACAACAAATGTAGACGTTTTGTTTATATTTAGGTCAAGTTAATCAAAATTAGACTAATTCTACTAAATTTTAACCACCAAGGCTTGATTTGAGCAATTCGTCGTGACTTTCTGGACCTTCGATTTACTGAAACTGAAACTCGAGAGGTTGCATAACTGATACTGAAACTGAAACTGAAACTCGGCCAGGACCATAATTCTAACAGAAACTGAAACTGAAACTAAAACGGATCACGCCTAGTCATCTGGGAATGTCTGTAGAAACAAGCTGTCTGTGTAAAAAGTTCAACCTATG
>JASAMZ010010195.1:0-40000 GCA_030248115.1 Linhomoeus sp. GSCO2_2
TATTCAGATTCTATAATTTACCTGAACTCAATAAAAATTTGATACTTAAATATTAATATTAATTCTTACTTGGGTCAATAATGCTACGCCGCTCTTTTTTGAACTTGTCTTTAGTTATTTGAACCGAATGGGAGAATTTCTTTGGCTTCCCAGCACCTGGCCTTGCCACACTCTGAATAACCAATTCCAATTCCACACCATCTGACATTTCCAGGTTCTTATTGCTATCAAATGCATTGCTGAGAACAGTTTGTAAATGATTTGCACTCATGTCATTCATTGAGAGAAACGGAATTCGCATGCATCCTGCAAATGCAGAAGAAATTAGTTACAAATGAACACAATTGTACAAGGGTTGGAGGACATTACCATTCAGAAGTGAGTCCGAATAGAAGCTTGCTCCCATGTAAGACAGTTCGGGATCGCACATAAGACGTACCTTCCTGAGAACCTCTTGAAATTCACGTTGCATGTCACGGTCAATATCCTCAACTGATGCATTCTCATAATTATCAAAACTGAGTTGCATAGTCAAGTATCTTGTGCGGAATTTCTGATTAAAGTGATTCCTTGTGAACTTTGCCTTCATTATTGGCTGCTGACTTGTGGTTGGTTCGTCATCCATTAAACTGTCACTATGACCTGAGGAGCTCTGCTCACTATCACTCATACTGCTAAATTGGGAAAACTCAGAATTGTTTGAAACAATAAAATTCATTTTCCCCAGGACCTTACCTTTTTAATGATTAACACCCGAATATCACAATTGTATCAACACTGGCAAAGGATTCAGTTTCTAAACATTTATGTGAATGTTTGGCCACCTTGCAGTATTCAACTTTTTACAAATGCAATGAAAACAACAAACAGGAACTATTTTCAAGCTTTAAATAGACAAACCATAATATAGTCTTAAACGTTCCCTGCAAGACCACTAGCAGATACCATTGCGAACCCCTTCAGTGTCTACAGAACATTAGGTCTTGTCCCGAAAACTCTGTTTAGGTTTGAAACAACATTTTTGAAATGTTAGTCACATTAGTTAGTTAGTTAGTGAGTTAGTTTGTTCTGTTGTTTTAAATTAGTTAGTTTGTAATGTTGTTTCAAATTTGTCAGAGTCCCATTTTTACAAATTATTTTCCTATTAACCACTTAGTTGTTGGTTTTCAGTTTGCACTTTCCATACTAATGGTAAAGGAAACAATGATACTGCTTCAAAGAACACTGCAAGATGACACAGAGGGTCACAATCCCATGTCTCATTACTATTTATGATTGTAAAATCCTTTGCCAGTGACAGAAGTATGCATATGAACAGAAGACTGTGTGTACATTGGTATGTCATTGTATCACCTATACATTAAGATGTACACTGGAGTGATAGGATACAAACACAACAGTGTAGCTGGCTAGCATAATGGCAGGTGGTTCAATTCTGCTTGTCTGCATGTAACATTTGAGTGATACACTACTCATAAAACAACAATGATGTCTAGCATGATTATATGTGGTTTAATTCAGTATGTCTGCATGTTGACAACATGGCAGACATGACACACCTTAAGTTGAAGCCAATATTGCTCTGGCAATATCAGACAGCCAAGTAAACAACTCAACCTTTTCTTATTGTGCACCACCACACCTGATTTCTGTTGATCCAAAGTTGGAGTCCCAAGTGCACCTGACTTTTCCCTCTCTGGCTTCAGCAAACTTGCTGCACTCCAACCAGATCCAGCAGTGAAGAGTGTGTAGAGTGTTCAGTGCACAGCACAGTCAGGCTAACAGCAGACTTGACTGGTACAGAGGTAGACTTGGCTGGAACTCAATCCACACCCTGAATTGGCACAATTTGTAGAGGTTTGGTAGAGTTAACTCAAATATGCTGAGCAGACAATTCTTTTTGCAATCTTACTCACTTGTATATTCTTGAAACAGATTTCTGTTAAACTTTGTGCAATGACATAGTATCCAAAACTTTACTGACAATAATACTGATTAAGGGTTTATTTGTGATACTGGAAAAACAAATGCACCTGTCTCGCTGTGACGGGAGTTGAAGGGTTAGCACCACCTGACGTGACGAAACTGAAACATTCATCTTTATTTTATGAAAATTAGAACTCAGCTCACCATCAGGAAAGATAGGACTCAACAGTAGGTTTGTTCAAATCAAAACGTGAAACGCGTAAACCCTACAGTAGTTGGACTCGAGAGGGCAAACTATCACAGAACATCGTATGCAAGGACGGAATCGCGGGGCCCGCAATCAGTTTTTCGCGTGAGATGCAGAACTCAGCGCAAGACGCACAAAGGAGGGACTCGCAAAATTCTATAAGAACGCCTAATGAACGAGTGCATAGAGGGGGAGGCTTGCGACACAAGCCATACAAAGGCAGACAGAAGATGGAGTCACGAAAAATCTTTGTAGTCTGACTTACACTGCCATTTATAGGGGAGGGTGGGCGTTTTTAGAGCGACCCATTAACCGCGCAACGAATGGCAAAATTGGAGCAGGTCATTACGCGAGAGAGTTTCACTCAAAAGAAGAGGAATAGGGGAGGAGACAGAGCGAGAATGTAGCACGAATCGGCCAGGGATTGTTGGAGGAGCGCGACAAACGCAGGCATTTTTTGCGAGACGACACCCCCCGACAAAAATAGAGCACCGCACCGAAACAGAAAAACTCCTGCGCGCGTCGTGCGTGCCGCTCCATCCCACTTTTTGCTGGCGCGCGCTGCCACCGATTCCTCCCCCCCCTCCCCCCCCTCCCCCCCTCTCCGCCCTCCCTCCATAAGCCATCAAAGAGACACTCAAACTACGCCACCAAAGACGTCTATGGCGCCCCCGCCCCGCCCCCCCCTGCCCGTGTGGAGAAACGCTCCACACGACGGGCACAAGTGTCGGCCGCGCCGTCACGTCGACCGCCTGGCTCCGCACGCCAGCCCCCCCACCCCCACTGGCTACCCAGTCCTCTACAGTTTCTACACCCGCCCATCTTCTACCACTAAACATAGCATATAAAAGATTGACCGCCTCTCATACGATCACTACCCGCCCCCCCACTATACAATGCCCCACCTCTATCCTATCTACGCCCGAACGCCTATCAATTGTACTATACCACCCCGCCGCGTTGTATATGTCCGCCCCACTCTACCTCTATCCACACACATACACCCAGCCCCCCGCAAATATACTACACACAGCCCAACTCATCTCCGACCACCCACACCTCACAGAGCACCCACAATTCCATCTCCGATCTCCGTACCCACAGCATCAGCCCCCACTCCCCCCACCTCCAGATTCTACGCCCAACCCCAATTCTACACTCCGCCCCCCAAACACCGCGCCCGCGTACGCGCAAACACTCCGGCTGCACACTCCCCCCAAACGCACAGGGCACACGAGCCGGGCAGGCCACTACATAACGTACACCTCCGATTGCCTACACACGCAGTACGCAACTCCCCTCCCCACGCACGGCTCTACTCCACTACGCCTTACCGCTTTCCTCCCGTAAGCGTCTCCCGCCCGCCGCCCTATCTCGGACCACCGCCGTAGAGAGGTCGCCGAGGGCGGTGGGGGGGTTAGGGACAGGCGCACATAAGCCGCGCAAGGCCACGCGCCGAGACACATAGCTCGACGTCTCACAAAATCAATATCTCGCGCGCTCCGTCATACCTCTAACGCCGCGACTATACCTCACGCTCTAAATAACCACACATGCTCAAACCCCAAACACAAAATTTATCAAAAAACGCACCCCCCAGAAAAAGCATTTCGCACAAACCCAAGACTATGCCCTTCCCCCGCCCACGCGCGCCATCTTCTCCGCCGCCCCCCCGCCGCAAAGTCATCCCCCTCGCCCCCGCAGTACCCCCATCGCGCCCCTGACCCCACACACTCCGGACCCCCCCCCCGCAAAAAACACTACCCCTCCCCCTCTACACTCCGCCCCCTCTCCCCCCCCCCCGCCCCCCCGCCCACGCACCCCGCCCACACAACACTCGGACACACTACAAATTCACAACTCACAACTCCGCCAAAACTCCGAACTTCTCACCTCCACCCAATATCCGAACACAACCAAAAACCAAACGTCTGCGAATAACCATAGTCCGCCTTCCGCACTTACCCAACCCCCTACTTCCCCTTACCCTACTACATTTTCCTATCCACAGTCACAAAGCCGAAACACCTACAATTTCACTCCAACCGCTGAACATTCGTTTCACACGCGTCCAGTCTGCTGTCTGCCACAGACACAGGACCGCCCCACTCCCCACTCACAGCGTAGACCACTATTCGTACGCATTCGCATATATGTACATACACAGTGTGAGCCATGGGAGAGGTGTGCTCTTTATCAGCGAATAACTTTTGTTTTCGTCGCTCGGTTGATGTGATATTTGGGTACGTTATAGAAGATGCTCTAACTTAAAAGTATGCAAAATTTCGTGCGAATCGGTGAAGCGGTTCGCGAGATATGGTGACGCAAAGGAGAATCTCGAAATTCACTATTGAAACCACGGTGTCTGCCGAATTTGGCAGCAGCAATTCAGAAGATATTTTGCGCACGGTGAAGCCTACATGTATGCAAAGCAGTCCGCAAGATCATTGTAATCGGTTGCTGCAACATGCAGTAATTCAGAGACAAATTGGTTTAGTTCGCACAACAAAGGGAAAGAAGACCAACAACACAATTTTGGCTGATTCCGAAATAACGATTTGCGCAATCGTATCTAACGGATTCCTTTGTTGATTCGTAAGAACATGTAAGTTGAACTGCATTCTTCTTTACCTTCAAAGATGGCCGTTATCGGTTGACCGAAACAAGATTAATTCGCTTGCAAACACCGCATGTTTGACCAGTTAGCAATTCTGACCGAATTCAAGTTCTCTTTTGCGGTACCGTATCTCGCGAAGCGCTCCACCGATTCGCACGAAATTTTGAATACTTTTAAGTTAGAGTATCTTCTATAACGTGTCCAAATATCACGCCAATCGGCTAACAAAAACACGAGTTATTCTCTGACAAAGAGTGCACTACGACTCATCCTGTAGAATTTAGCCACTGTTTGCTTTCAAATTATACCCTTTACGTGAATACATTCCATCGATAGCAATAGCTTTTCGTCTTTAAAACTATGCACTTAAAATACAAACAGAATTCGAGCTGACCTTGAACAGCACCCAGTCCCCCACCACAATCAGAACCCTGGCGAAGGGGTTCTGCTCGAAGCGATGGCACCGCTGGCGATACTCCCACACGGGGAGGAATGGGTGGATCCGGATGGGACTGGTCTTCTGGTAGATCTTCTCCAGTTGCACCGCACGATCATACCCGGTGCAGAAGAGCACCATCTTCCCATTTTCTCCTACTGCGGTGTTCAGCAGCTTGCATTGCTCGATGACGCTGGTCAGGCGGGGCCTACAATAGTGCCAATAACTTTGATCTCGTGCGCGTCACGAATATCAAGTCAGCTTTGATTTGCTGTAACTCGAGACTTCTAGAAGTTAGAGACTTGATTCAAATACCAAATTAAAGCTCTATAGATTGCGAATAGAATGGCATAAGCGACGTTACGATTGCCCAACCATAGCTAAAGTTACGGAGCGACAACGATGCGTGAGGTGTACTATTTTCTGCCGCGCGGTACTACATCGCTCATTATACATTATTCAATACAATTAGCGCACGTGAGCGAAATTCTAACATAAACGTGCGCAATATGGAGTTAAATTATGTGCGACTTTCGCCACTTTCGGGCATGCGAGGTCAAAGTTACTAAAGTTCCATTCTAGTTATTTCAACAACCCTGCATTTTTTAATTTTTGTAACAAAGTTAAATTTTGACTCACAAGATCACGGTGGTCATATCGCCTCAGGCTCCTTTTGCGACTCGGCTAGGTTCCACAGCTCTATTTCCTTTTGCACTCTTGCAGAGAAACAGCGGTAGAGTGCCGCTTGGACGCGAGAGAGGAAGCGCGCATACGGCATTGAGCCTAGGCCACGCCCCCTTTTGCTCCGTGCGAATATACAGTTGCTCAGATTTCTAGTGATGAGAGCTATTTTGTCAAAGTTTTGTAATTTAATTTATCTCGAGGTACTTTTATTTATAATCTAAGAAGGTTGATTTTCAGTTTAATTTCCTTTTTAATTGCTTTTTAATCAGTGTTCGCATTTTTGTCAACTAAAATTGAAATAACTTGCGAATTAAAAATGGTAAAAACCTAATTTAATTTTCCTCAGATAGAGCAAAGAAATCTACACATTTTGTTGTAAAACGTCGTAAAAAACTAAAATGATTTATATTTTTAAACACAAAAAAACACAGAGCAGATGAGTGACGGCCCCTTAAGTGTACCCATCTTTGCGCTTCCTTTGTTACCGCCCCGTACGCGCGCTGAATGGCTGAGGCTCCGTTTTGAGGGTGGCTGCCTAGAAGACAGCGCTGCCTCTTTGAAAGACTGCCACTCCACAAACTCGCACGACGCGCGAAAGGAAAGAGACGAAGTCTTAGAAATGTCGGAAGCTCCACTCTCTCCGAGTTTGCAAGCAATCACACCATTCGATTTTGGCATCGATCCAGTTCTGTCAGAGGCAACCCCACCGACATCGATTTGCGATGAACCTTTCCCTCTCCCGCTCTTCGAAGGGTCGCAATCTGAGCTCTCGATGCAGAGCTCCAACGTCGTCGACCTTCTTCACGTCGGGCAGCATCAGCAGCGGCGCAGCCATGGTCAGTCACATTCGGAGGTGGGTTTCTCCGACGGCGTCGACGTCGATCGCCGCCCCGTCGTGCGGAAGCTGCGTCCAAGCCAGCTGCCGAGGAAGCACCCCATTATCGACAAGGCTACCGCTTTCTTATTGTCCCAAGCGTGGCAAGCGCTCGACGAGTACTCGGAACGATCACCCTCCTGCGAAGACGAAACGAAATGCGAGCCGGAAGCGCGACGGTCCTGCCATCAGCCGGAGAACGCACCCACTCCGCCAAATACCGTAGGCGTAGCGTCCGAACGGAGCGTCGAATCTGCCGGCAATGGCGAAGCCGCTAAGGAGCTGCTGTGGGAGGCGTTGAAGGCCTTCATGTCGAAACCAAGTCAAGATACTTCCCGCGGACTAGTTCTAGTCCTGGAAAAGAACTACGGGAATCACCACCCTATATCCCGTGTCGAAAGGAGTACAAACATCAAGAAACTGACGCAGAAACGAAAGAAGGATTTCAGCAAACGCCACAAGAAATTCTACAATATACGAACGAGATTTTCCATCTCAAAAGATGCGTGAATGCGAATTTGCATTCTTCCCCTTATTTTCTGTCTGTCTGTTTGTCTCTCTGTTCGGCTAGCCATGATCGGAAAGGTATACTGTTGGTGAGAATATTCAAATTTTTGAAGTTCGCTCTACACAGTAGATCCTGCTTTGTAAGGCTGGCGAAGCGGTCGACATACCAAGCGTGTAGGGTGGGCGATGTGCAACTTCACTAACCTGGGCGCGTGGCAAGTGAGAAAATCAAAATTTCTTGAATTACGACATATACTATGTAGCCTGCTTGTCAGGAATTACTTTGCATAGGAGTATACTGCGTCTTCGGCTCAGTCGCGTGTTGCAGTTCTTCGGTTCAGCCGCATGTTGCAGTCTGTTCTGACTTATTGCGAAACCAGTTTTGTTTCTGCGACTATTCTAGAGTGCAAATTGCGCGATGCTGAACTGTGTGTGCGCGATGCTGAACTGTGTGTGCGCGATGCTGAACTGTGTGTGCGCGATGCTGAACTGTGTGTGCGCGATGCTGAACTGTGTGTGCGCGATGCTGAACTGTGTGTGCGCGATGCTGAACTGTGTGTGCGCGATGCTGAACTGTCAGCCTGCGAAAGCCTTCGCTTCGCTTAAGCTATAGTTATTGTGCGTATAGCGTCGTGGTGTCACTACTCTCGTGTTGCAACGTAAAACAATGTCTGATGTGCGAACAGTCGTCAATGGACGTTCGCGTCACAAACGCTCACGTCAAAAGTGCAAACGGACGCAAAGTCGCGCAAAATGCGAACGAAACCGCAGTAAGCGAAGTGTTCAATTTCGGGCGCTGATCGAAAATTACTGTAGCTCGATGAGACGGCTGTTATGTTACACTTCTTCGCTCTCACCGAACTCGTTGCGTTGGGCGCGTATCACTCTGGTGAGAGAGCGAGAGAAAAGTTGTATGTATGTAGCTGCGGAAAGAACGCTAGGAAGAGAACGGCGAGTAAGTGCGAAGGTACATATGTACAGTGTGAGTGCGAAATTTCGCGATCTTTGTTGACTTATAACTCTTTACTGCGTCAACCGATTTGGTTCAAATTTTCAACGAATGGAGTGCTTAACCAGACTTTGAGATTGGCTCTGTTGCAGCACTATTACTACATTAACCAGAGAGCTAGAGCGAGCCACATAGCGATCCTAGCAGTTCGAAACGACGCTGTGCTGAGCAGTGCACGAATGGCGCATGAGTTCCGCGAGACTTGCAACAAATGTTGCGACTGTGCTTCTGAACCACATGTCAAAATATCCGCTCGCTGAATTCGGTCCAGCAAAAGTTACAGAAGTTTTAGTCTTGACGTCGCACCAAATTTGGAGAATTTGGACAACGTTGACAGTGCAATTTTCAAACAAAGGGTTTCAAACAAAGCTGTAAATTCGCACAACTTTAACTTGGACCACGCACTATAATCTGTGAAAATTTGAGTCGAATCGGATGACGCAAGCGAGAGATATAAGCCGACAAAGAGAGTGGTTTTGGTTGGCTCACCGCGCACGCGGCAGTCTATGCCGAAGCGTGGGGAGAGATGAAACATCATTAGGTGCACTCTACGCGATGACGCGCGGTACTGTAGCTAAGAACTTACTACTTAAGTTAGAACTAACTACTGTAGCTAAGAACTAAGAGCGGTACTGTAGCTTAGCTTTGCCTCCTTGGGTCGGAAATCAACTCTTTTTGTCATTGCGTAGTTCCTCGAATCCGAGTTGAAGCCTTTTCCACAAAGTGAAGCATTCCGAATCGTTTGAATGTGGGACGAACGAATGATTTTGCTAGTACCCATAGTCCATGCCATTATCCTTGGATTTTGCTATTGACTTGTCTTTGTCTCTAGCCTTGATGACAATAATGCTGAATTATCTTGTCTTTGTCTTCTCCGATGTCTGACTTTCTAAAGTGTCTTGTCTTTGAATTTGTTAATAGATTGACCTTAAATTGTCGCAGACAGAATTGCTTTAGTGCTGAGTGCGGGCTTTTGCCAATCTTTGGAAACCGCTGTTAGTAGCAGCACAAGTGGCACTGGCAAGAAGTAAAACGTGGCAAAATTTGCAAAATGTGAAAACTATGCTAAAATTCGAGCAGCGCGGGTGGAATTTTGCCGAATTTGCGCCGATCGTTATCGCTAGAGAAAGTAGGTACTGTACCTATGGAACGAATACGTAGGTATTCGTAGGTACGCTCAAAGGATATAATAGTTAATGCTTAAATAGTCAATAGTTAATATTATTTAAGAACAAATTAAGGATAATTGCGACTGGATATGGACACGAAAGAAGCGACGACGGCGGTCAGCCAAGCCCCGAGCGCTCCATTCCAGTCGGGGTCTGCAGTCAATGAGAAATGGCTGAAGTATTGCTGGGTCCCCGATGGGGGGACCAAAAGTCGGCCGAATTTGGACCGCTACATCTTGCGAGACATCCTAGACAAAATGCGCTCTCCCGCTCCTGTTCCCAAGAATACCTCGGTGAGTAGCGTTCCACCCAATTTGGGGAATGCTCTTTGAAAAAGTGTTCCTTGCATTTTGGCTGTCAGACAAGATTAGTAGACAGACGCAGAGCCCTCGGGGCACTCCTCCCCTCTTTCAGAATTTTGGGAGTTGAATTATGCTGCCCATTGATCGGCTAGACATGTCAGTGAGGCTTACTGGCCTGGAAAACTAAATGCAAATTCGGAACTGTACCCCTCCTATATCCACCGTTCGACATACAACACACCTAGCTTTAGCTGAACTGACACAACCAGGTTTTCAACTTGAGAGCACGTGCGATGGCAAGCAAATTCTTCAAAAATGATCCCATACTTCTCAAAACGAACGGACAATGTCAAATTCGTGATCAGCGTCCCCGAAAAGCCGGAATCGAGTACTTACACGGTAGGTGTCCTGGATAAATCCGGAGGCCAAAATTTTGAATTCAAATTTTCCGCCAAAATACGAGTCGGGCGAAAAAAAGTGCCGATATAAAAACAACGTATCTTTTCGTGCTGTATCACGTGAAAGTCAAACTGGCACAGAAATATCTCAACTGACCCACTTTACACCAGAATTCTGATAATTTGTTGGAAAAATTGAAATTTTACCTAGAAATTCACCGAATCAAAGCTGAAATTTTACCGCAGTGAAGATATTTTGTAACCCTAAAAACTCTGCTAGTGTCGTCGAAATCGATTCGCACGGCAGGAAATGGGAAAATGGCAAACTTTTAAATTTTTACCCAAAAATCGATTTTTTCAAATTTTCGCCCAAAAATTGGCGGTTGCGACAGAAATGACCTACTATAAAGTTGTAGAACTCGCCGAGCTCTATCGAATGGTGTCTATACCAGCTCGATACGACTACCCGTTTGAAAGTTATGTTTGCCGGACGTTATTACCAGAAGCCCGGTACCCAAATTTAGGGTCATAGGCCGGGCGGGACCAGCGCCTGCCGGTTTACGGATCGCCACGCGACACGCAAGCAATCTTTGCTCTATAGGCTGAGACAAAGACGAGTCGAAATGTGTAATCCACCAACTTGCTAAAACCGTTCAACCAAACCCTACTTTTGGATCAGCGTCAGCGATTTCAGCGTCAAAATGCCGAGAATGGCGTTTTCCGCGGTGCGTGTTTGCGTAATTGAAAAAACTTTTGCAGACGCATGAAAGAGCACGTCGAAAGCTTTCACCTGACGTTTCGATCGCCGCTCTACGACGTAACACGAGCGAGTTAGAGCCGTTTTGCGTTTTGACCTTCGGCTTACTGTAGCGCGCGCAATTCAAACTTTTGAATCTCGACTTCTCTTAGCGGAATGATCAGTGAGTGGAGACCTATCCGTAGAGCCCAAGATCGTCTCTCTACGTCTTTCCAACGCCGAGATCCGAGAGCGTTATGTACGCACGCACATACGCACGTACATACGCACGCACGCACGCCGAGCTCTCGTATAGTCTCGCCCGCCTGAGGGCGGGCGAAAAAACCAACAATTTAACAATCTGCCTGCCTAAGATCTGCCGACAATTTAAATTTTGTCAGCCAACATCACCTTGCGAGTCGATCAAGCATCTTAAATTTCGCTGTCAAAAGCTGCACACACTTTCAATTTTGGCTGCCGATATTCACTCCTAGTCTGGTCAGCCCTAGCCGCAGTAAGTTTTAGCTAACGATAATTGCCAACGAATTTTAGCACCCAAAATTTTGCCGCTTCTGACTTCCAATATCAGCTTCGAAATTAGTTGCCAAAATACTCTATCGTCAAATTTGGCTGCAAAATTGGAAAAAAACGCTTTTTAATCTGACAGTCAACAAATTTTGGCTGCCAAACTCAGGCAGCGCTTTTCAAAGGAACGTTTCTCAGGGAGATACCACGCTCGGGCGGAACGAGCTGATCGAGAAGTACGAGCAGGAGATTCTGTTTCCGCAGAGCGAGTACGAGAGAGTTCTCAGCTGGTTTATGAAGAAAACGTATCCCAACTACGGCAGGGCCGACTGGGCCGCTGACTGGTCGGGTGTGCACTGTCATCGGATTGAAGCGCTACTGGACGCTCCCAAACAGTATCACCTAGACTTGGAATCGATTGGTGATACAGATGTTCTCTGGGCAACGATGGTTGTGGTGGGTCGGTAAATAGTACAGACTTGGTAGAATAGGTAGTCATGCTATGCCATACTTTGGTTTCTGTACACAAAGTGGTGGTAGGTGCACTAGGCGAGGATCGAGGTACATAGTCACTACGCTCAACATGAAGTGCTTCATGGTGCACAGTAGACTGCTCACATGTTGCGATCCGCGATGCTTACGGAAGGTATGTTAGTCGTTCATTGTCCGCCTATCTAGGACTGGGAGTTTGAGATGCATGTTTCAATGGTTGCTGCGTTCAACGATTCAATCAAATCCAAAAGAAAGGTTCATGACTAGAACATCATCATCTCGACAGAGTTACAGTAACGACAAAGTCCTAACGAACATTCACGGTACAATGAACATACAAATAAACATTCGGCGAACTGGTTCGCTTCGTATACTAGGAAAATACGGTAAGTGTAAGAACACACAAACTAGCCCGCATTACGAGTCAACCAGCTAATCTTTGAGAAACAGCATTGCAACGCAACACGCGAACAATTGCTTGATCAACGAGCGAACCTTCAGTGCGCCTAGTCGCGAAAGAGTCATTTGAATTCACCTAGACTTAGGGTTGGAGTTGAGCGTCGGTTCGCATTTTCTTAAGACGAGGACAAATGAGACGGAACGGAATGCTAGTAGCTACCACACCTACAGATTACACTCCCAATTTCTCCGAGCGACTCAAAACATCAGTCTCCATAGATACTGCAGTAGTTCTTCGGAAAGACGTTGATTTTGAAACCATTCAAAAGTTGGGATTTGGGTCGTTTCGAGCGCGTACGCTTCGCAACGGGGTCATTTCCGGACATTTTGTTGTGCTCTCTCCATTCTACTTTTCAGCTTTCGCTGAGCGAGGGTAAGGGGTTTCCGCGCGTCTTTCCTCTTTACTTCTTCTCTAGACCAATAGTGCGGCCAAATGAACGACGTAGGCGGAAGGGACGACAGCGATACCGTATCACCAGTCTCCTCTCTAGGAGAGGACGGCGAAATCGGCTCGAGTTCCCGCGGCGCCGATACCGTATCAGCTCTAAGAGACGACGGCGAGATCGGCTCGAGTTCGGGCGGTGGTGATATACGCTCGAGTTCCGCTCGCGACGGATCGCTCGCCGCTTCGCCAGGGGGCGCTGCGGTCTCCTCCGCGAGCTCGCCAGGGGGCGCTGCGATCGTTTGTTCGGTGCTACCGTCGCCATCGCCCAATTTCGCCCGTATGGCGGCCATTTTGTCCAGAGTCGAGAGGGGAGCTTCGAATATGGACTGTAAATCTTTGACGAGAGTTTGGTGCTTTTCGAGCATTTCGATCGTCGAATGCTTCTTCAATACGGTAAGTAATTTTTCAGGAATTACCACATAAGACTGAAATTGTGCTTCCATCATAAATTGAGTAAAAACTGAAGAAATATGACAATGACCAGTCTGACAAAATGTGGGGATTTCATGAGCGCCTTAAGGCGTTTTCGTTTTGTTTCGTATTTCGCTTTAGGACCGCCACCCTTTGCAAAAATTTTCTCTAAAAAATTCAGCAGGCTGTTTCCGCCCCTAATATGACGGGGTATCTGGATATTTTTTTGCCGAATTTGGTAGGCAATGTCGATTAGTGATTTTCGAAATTTTTGACTGGAATCGAAATTCAAATAATGCCACCTGAGGTGAGGGGACAGGGTTAAGTATTTCTCAAAATCTTGTTTTTGTTGCAAAATGTATTTGGGGATTGAATTGGACATAATTTTCAACTCACTTCTCGTAGAAATCTGAAAAATGGTCTTTCCAACTCAATTCGCACCCGAAAATTGTCGTTTAATGCACTTCGGTCGATTAAGAAGTAGAATTGTTTTCTGGGCCGCAAAAATGACACAATTCTGTTGATTATTTGCTGTTTATAGGGGAAAAGGTTCTTTTGCAATTGTACGGCTGTTTGAGCGCTCAAAGTGAATCGGAAGAAGGTGACGCCCACGTATGTACACTGTTGGAATACGGTATCCAGACCAGTGTTGCCGAAGTAAAGGAATTCCTTATCGAGTTAAGTAAAGTAAAGTAAAAATCTCGAATTTTTTATCGAGTAAAGTAAAGTAAAGTACAAAACCTGAAATTCTTATCGAGTAGAGTAAAGTACAAAGTGAATTCCTTTACCGAGTACTTAAAAAGGACTCATTAAGCTGACTCATTTGCTTAAAAAGTACACACTTTTGGCGCTGACCACGTCATCGTGCAAGTGATGTTAGGGTAGCATGCCTACCAGTGGGAATAATGGTCGATCTTGCACTGGTCACCAGTCTCCAATCGACTACCATTCATTACACAATGCACGATTAAATATTTCAGTTGTAAGCAGGGCTTCAAAATGTTTAACGCAATCACACATGGCATCCCATTTACTCATAGGTGCATGCATTATTAAGCCTACGCCCAAACTACCTACCGGCAAATATAGCCTACCGTATCTTGCTACACAGTAGATATCAATGAGTGTGCCAGAGTGTTTCTGATGCAGCGCCATGCCTGTAGCACACTTTCCCAATTGTTGCGTTGGTGGTACACGTGCATTATAGTCTAGACTGCTCAGATTTCCATGTTTTCACCAATCGTGAGAGTCTGTAGCACGTGGACATACAGCAAAATACTGTGAAAGTGGATCGAGTACTAAAGAGTACTCGTTAGTTAAAAAGTAATAAAAAGTACAAAAAAGTAGAGAATTTCTTAACGAGTAGAGTAAAGTAAAGTAAAATTGGCCAAAATCTTATCGAGTAGAGTAAAGTACTAGTACTTTACTCGTTACTTACTCTTTAAGAACCCTTAAAAAGTACTCCGGCAACACTGATCCAGACAGCGCGAGGAAGCGCCGCCCTTCGAACTGAGACTCTGAACCAACCAAACCGTTGTGAGCTCTTGTCTATGGTTTAAGATACAAGCCAATTCCAGAATTGTCTTTTGCACTTCAGTCGAGGACGAGAGGAGAGGAACAAAATCGTCGCAGATGACCAAACGAGCGCCAACGCGCTTGTCGAGTGAGCGCAAGTGGTCCACAAATGCCTGATTTGGCTCGGAAAAGAAGGCCACGCGACAGTCACTTGGGACGCTGGTGAGCGTCTTTTCGTAAATTCTTTGCTCGATATAAGGGGTACATACAGTAAGACTCTGCAATTTTGAATTAAATAGCCTTTCAAAGTTTTTGGTGAGAATATAAACCAGATTGTTCTTTCCCTGACCAGAACTGCCCAATAAGAAGAACTGAGAACCAGTCTTAAGGTGGGGCGGGTCGATTTCTGACCACTTCTCCAAGCCAAAGTTTGCTAAATCGGCAAATTGAGACGGTGGCGAACCCATAAAACCACTGCACGCTCGCGAGTTCTTGCGTTTTTGAAATTTCTCAAATTGCGAATTAAATTCTGTACTCCAAGAGCTCCTCTCTTCTTAAATGCCAGGCAAAATGCTAGAACAATATATCCGCACGAGTTATTGGCTTGGAGCCAGTTGGCGTTCGCAATTTTGACTGTGGAATTGTGTAAATTAATTGCCTCGAATTTGTGAAAAATTTCCAAAGGTGTTCCAAGCGCTCCGATGTAATACCAATTCTTCTTTTCACTTTTAACAAGTAAGGAGTAGTGTTGAAATCGTTTTTCGTACAAAACGACGGCAAAATTGTCGCGATGAGTGAAAATTTTCGCGTCAAAATCTTGCAATGGAAACAGGCCACCGTATTGAACGCCCAAAATTTTTTGACACAGAAAATTCAATTTCCAGCCGCGCATTATGACACGAATGAATACGGCAGCAAAACGAGAGTATTTATAGGCAAAAATTGGAGCAAATTGCGGGTCGGGGAGAGAATTTGGCGTTAAAAATTTACACTGTTCGCTATTTTTTTCATTTTGATGTATTTTTGTACAAAAAAAAGCCAAAATTTTTAATTTTTTTACAAAAACCCGCAAATTGCGTCAATTTTTCAAAAAACCGCTCAAAATACGCCTAATCAGGAAAAGTGGCCAGAAAATCAGTGCTCGCACCGTCCTTACCTAGCCTTACTTCGTTAGAGTGTACGGCGATAACGTACAAATTATAGTTTTCAGGGAGGGGCTTGCGAAAGGTTGCCTGAAGCGACAAAACCCCGCGACGATCGATGTCACCTTGGACTCCTGCTACGGGTAGCGTTGTCAATTGACTACCCCTTAGATTTATACAGTATACCGCGCAATTACTGTTCCACTCGGACATAGTGATCGGAATAAAGGCCCCTTCTTTGGTTGCTCGAGTCCCGGCGCAGAACTGAAGCAATCTAGCGTACCAGAGGCACTGAATTGGCGATTCTTTGCCGGGAATATAGGAGAATTTTGCTTCAGACAATTCCGGCGAGGGATAGAGTACGCCGTCGAGGGATACGGAGAGTCTTTCCACGTCGCCTGAAAATCAGGTTGGTTTTCTAAAACACGCTAGCGCTCAAAAGTGAGGGGGAGGGTACTGTAGCGAGAAACTTACAGTGTGGGATATTGAAGGAATTCTTGTTGTAGTTGGCGGCAGAATTCGCGCTCATAAGGAACACGATGATCCAGCTAGGTATCCTGTTCTGCGAGATTTGTGTTGAGAAGCTCGTCGAACTCGCCTTCAATTGGTGGACGTTGCCCACGTGCATGCTACAAAGTTGCAAGCCTGTAAAATCTGGAAAACGCGCGCAAAATTTGAAATTTTGTTCTTACCGTAAGAAAGGGTAGCGCAAACTCCGTCCGCTGTTAAGAAGATTCAAAATTCGGCCTTGATAA
This sequence comes from Linhomoeus sp. GSCO2_2, assembly GCA_030248115.1. NCBI lineage: Eukaryota > Metazoa > Nematoda > Chromadorea > Monhysterida > Linhomoeidae > Linhomoeus > Linhomoeus sp. GSCO2_2. The sequence continues at coordinate 16,650 of JASAMZ010010195.1, forward strand.
CTTTCGGAGAGAGTTAGATATTCCACTATTAATTGTGCTTTGTGTATGTGCAGGTGATATTTCTCCGAGCTGACAGACTGAAGTCGGATGGAATCGGCGGCGTGCGTTAGCGAGACATCGACGGCAAAATTGGGTGGAATGATTGGAAGACAGCTGCAATTAGCTAATTCGATTGGGAGGGTGATCAGTGATTCGATTTTGTCGGAATCTTGGGTTTTGTCTCGCCTTTTCACCCAACCAGAGTTGTCACGATTTTCGTCATAATTGTTTATCTGATCTTCATAAGCGAAGTACAGATCATTCATTACCTTCTCTCTATAGCGTTGATCGTAACCCAACTTCATGAGAAGGTAACAATAGAGATGATGCACTAATGGCTTGGAATGCACAATAGTGTCGGCGATTTTCACGGTGACGTCTTGCCAGCAAACCAAGGGCAAGTAGTTTGCTGGAGATACCAAGTCTTTGTCCGTCAAGTTAGTCCCATCCTCTTTGACGACGGACCAAATTGTCCTGAGCAATAAGTTCGCGTTAAGCCAAGCGTTGGCCCTTCTTTCCAGTCTAAATGTAATATTTCCTTCATTGGTGCTGTGATAGATCGGATCGACCAGAATGTTGTAAGAATTGAGGACGTCGCTAGGTCTCAAAGCCAACGGTTGACTAATGAAAGCATCTTCAGAGGATGAAGGGTGGATTCTCTTTCTTCCCCGCGGCATATTTAACGTCTTCTTTTAACGAAGGACTTTTTGGCGACCCTCTTGCGACGAACTCGCGCGCGCTTCTTCTTGACGACGCGGCCCGGCTTACTGTAGCTCTTCCGTTTGCCTTTTAGCGCGCGCCTACGTCGCCTGACGACGGAGCCGCCTGACATCGAAAAGGCTTGCTTAGCAAGCCTAATGGAAGCGCGTTTTCCCTTCTCTAGTCTATTTGCAAAAGATTTTGGTCGTGTGATCCAAGTTTTTTTGGCGTCTGCGACTAACCCCAAAGGACGTTGCTTGAAGACGTTGCTAAATCCCCCAGACATTCCATAAAGCGAATGAAAACGGAAAAAACAAATCGACAAATCGCAAGAGTGAGCAAAATAGCGGAAATTCCGCCTTAAATACTAGTTTTTTGCGGCGAAAAATCTCCAAAATTTTGGGTAGGTCTCGAACGGAACAACGGTGCGTAAATAAATATCCGACTATACGGAATTCGCGTCGCGCAAACTAACAACTACAGTAAGTCGCGGGTAGCCGCAAATTACATCGCCATATCTAACAATTGAGCTACTTCAATTTCCAGAATGAAACTTCGCGCCGAATCACCAAATCGGACGAATTCGCCGGATTCGACATAGCGAAGGGCGAATTCCATCTCGGAAAGCAGCGGCGTCTTGATTTCGCAATGGCAAACCGTTTGAAAGGTGAATTCGGAAGGTCGCATCTTTTCCGCCGATTTCTCTTCTGGCGGTACTTCCAGAGTGCATAATATAGGCAAGACGCCGAATGAGAGTACTGTATTGGATTTAATCGAATCGCAGTCGAGCATCAGTTTCAAGTCGTTGGATCTCGGCTTCGATGGCGCTTCGAGGCTCGAATGTTGCGCCATAACGAGCCATCTTGCGTCGTGCGTGACTGCGAATCCGAAGGATTTGGCGATTTGGTCGGAAATGTCCACGACATGTTCCAAAGTTTTGAACTCGTATTTGTCAGCCGCTTTGGAATAGTCAATAATCAGCGTCCTGTTTCTCTCCGAAGGGGAAATAATCTTGATAATGTGTTCTTTGTAAGCCTTTATATTTTGACCGTAAAACTTGGGAATTTCGAAAATTTTCAGAATTTCTTGCGAAATTGGCGACACGGGGGGAATTCGCCCGGGGGGAAACTCTTGAAAAGCATTGTTGAGAGCCATAAAAAAAAAGCGCACCCCCCCCCCCCTTTTTTTTTTATTTTAAAAATAAAAAAAATAAAAAAAAATTAAAAATTAAATTTATTTTATTTGTCGTCTTTTCCCATGCCCACTTTTAAATAATAAAAAAAAAATTTTATTTTTTTTTTCCTCCCCACCATATTTATTTCTCCCCACGCTGCAGAAGCTCGCCCCCCCTCCTCCGCGACAAAGCCGCACTTTCGGGTGAAAAAACCGCCTCTTCCGCCCGCCCGCGGGGGCGGGGGGGGGAGGGGGAAGAGAACAACACATGTAAGCATGGCACCATTAGGATGCCATGCGTAGGTGCATACTTCACATTCCATAGGCTCAGTATAAGTAGTCTGCCGTTTGTTAGCCAGTTAGCTTATTCTTAGCTGTGGTTAGAATAAACACCCATTCGGACCATTGCTGGGAGCAGCGCCTATCCGTGAGTCTCTTGACTGTATCTTATACTTGATAGAGCTTACTGAGGTACGATACGTGTAGTTGGGAAGCCTATCGCGTACCAAACGCGTCCCGGGCTTGGCCGTCAACGGGCCTGACTACAACTGGTGCGTTGACCGGGAACGCTAGTACCGTTCGGGAACGGTTCCTGGGAAACGTAGTAGTTGGAAGGTCTGTTGGCGTTTGAGCGTAAGGGTGGAAGTGCGGCGATAGGCGGCTGGTGGGAATTTCTTTCCTGTGGGTGTGAGTGTTGATCACGATGGAGGGTCAGCAGTCAGGAAAGAAGCCGGTGTCCCTCGCTAAGAGACGGACGACGGATGAGATTCTGGTCGATGAGAATGTCGACTACGGTTGGGTGGATCCTTCGGTTCTGGCGGTGAGGCAGCAGGTTCCGGAAGAGAAGAAAGTTTCTCAGAAGCTGAATCTGGACGAGAGCGGGCAGGCGCATAGGGTGGAAGACGGCGATCTCGAGGATAGTGATAGGGACAGTGTTTCCTCTGAGCGGGTGGTGGATAGGTCGATTTCTCAGGAACCGGCTCCTCAGATCGTGTCCATGTTTGCGGAGTTGCAGCGTCAGCAGCAGGAAGCTCAGGCGGAGGTGCAGCGTCAGCAACAGGAAGTGCAGTTGGCGATGCAGAAACAGCAGCAGGAGATGTTGCAGATGGTGCTGGAGCGACAGGAACGTGAGGCAGAGAGAAAGGAGCGTGAGGCTGAACGGAAGGAACAGGCGCAGCGTGATAGGGAGCGCGAAGAGCGAACGGCTAGGGATTTGGCGCAGCGGGAACTCGTGCAGCAGATGATGGCTGATAGGGATAGAGATAGGGAGGAGTCGCGCCGTCAGATGGAGGCGATTCTCAATCACTCGCGGGCGCCGCCTGATTCGGCGGGTCCTTTCTCTTCTACAGCTATCGCCGCTGATGGCTTGAACGGTTTGGGTACGGTATTGAACACGCTGGCGTATACCAGGCCGGGTTTGGCTAAGTTCGCGGGTCTAGACAGGGACAATTTCGCCGACTGGTTCATCGAGTTTGGGATCGCTGTCGAGAATTATCCGCAGGCAGTCAAACGGAAGTACCTGTTAGAGTTGTTGACGGGTGACGCCTTGAAGTTCTTCATGTCCATGTCGGAGGAGGTGAAGGTCGATTATCAGCAGGTTGTCGATCGATTGACTACGAACTTCGCCGATAGGAGGACGAGGACGGTCAAGATGGCGTCGCTTTGGGGCAAGCGTCAGCAGAACTACCAGTCGGTGTACCAGTGGCGTTCGATCATGGAGCGGGAGTTCCGGACCGCTGAAAGTGCCATAGTGGTGCCAGAGACAGAGGCTCTCGTGTGTCCTTGCGGTCAGATCTGCCATCGGGAAAATGCCAAGAATAAGGCTCGCTACGAATCTTGTCAGGCGTTTGTCGTTCATCAGTCGCTTCTTCCAGCAAATCAGGCCTTCCTCGAAGATAATGAGTGGACGGTCGATGGTGTCTTTGCCGCCGCTGCCAAGAAGGAGAGCGAGCGTGAGATGGAGCAGCAGGCTGCTAAGTCGAATTCTGAGAGGGCGCCGAGAGGTCAGCAAAAGACTTCTGGACAGCCGCAGCAGAATGCGCCAGCAGGGCCAGTGTTTCAACCGCCGCCTCCTGAAGAAGCGCGTCATGATAGAATCGGGAATCGTCCTTTGTATCGTGGTTCCGAGTCCGCTCGCGAGTGTTTCCGCTGTCGTCAGAAGGGACACGTTGCGGCTGAGTGTCAGAATCGGGTGTGCACTTTCTGCCGTGATAAGGGCTACACGCCGTTTCTTGGTCACTCGGACGACCGTTGCTTCAAACAAGATGCGATCAGGGCGCAGAGGCCTCCCAATCAGCAATCTCGTCCGCCGGCTGAGGCGCAGAATATGCAGTCGTCGCGCTGGGTGAATGAGCCGCCACCAATGCTCGCCGCTCACTCGCAGGTTCCATCTGAGCAGGCTTCGTCTTCGCAGAGAGTCGATTCTCAACCGCCGCCAGTGACACAGGCCGGTTTTCCTCAGGAATGGGCTGGAAAGGCGTTCGCCATGTCGGCTAGGGATTTGTCGTCGTATGAGTTGTGCCAGCTCTCGAAGCAGGAGGACCAGAAGTCGAAATTGATTCCTGCGACGGATTTCCTCTTTGACGATTTGCCGCAAGTCGCGCCCGATTTGAAGCGCCGATTCAAGAATGGGCAGATGAAGAGTCAGGTGGCCGTCCTCGATTCAGGCGCAACCACGACCACTGTCAGCCCTCGAGTCGTTGAGACTTTGCTTCAGAATGGCAGCGCTGATTTGATCGCGCAGGATCAGAACTTCCCGTTGACTGGTATCGATGGCTCCACTTTCTCGAGCACGGGTTCAGTGAGGCTGAAGGGCGTCTATTGCTCGCGTGAGAACGAAGCGATTCCGTTCGAAGTGACGGCGCCAGTTAGCTTCAATCTTCCTGTCGATATCTTGATAGGCAACGACCTGATGGAGAAAGTCGGCATTGGGCTCTCGAATAGCCAGGGGAAGGTGTTTCCGTCTGCCACTGTGCCTTCATCCTTTGACGCGAATGAGTCAGCTAGCGTTGGTCAGCCAGTTAGGGCTCGGGGTTCCAGGAATTGGAGGAGACAGAGGGAGCGCTCGTCCGATAGAGGCTACTGTAGGGATCGTCCTCGCCATTTTCCCGCCTGGCAGCGCAGACCGAGTTGGAGCTGGAATCAGACCTCGGGTCAGAACCCATCGAATTGGAACTGGAGAACGCAGCCGCTGATGTCGGATCAGAACGTGGACAGGTTGCGGAACAAGTTTTGGGGGCGTTGTCAGATGCCACACTCAGGTTCTCACTGGTCCCAGTTCAGAACAGATACTCGCGCGTTTCCGGCGTCCGATTACGGTTCTTACAGGGTGTTCTGATTCGCTTAGGTCGCCTGTAGGGGTAGCGTGTGCTTGCGTATAGCGCCTATGTCCTGGGTACATGCGCTTCGTCATCTGTCCTGGGAACAGATTGGACGTGTTTCTCCCTTGTCCTGGGTACAAGGTCGAGCGTTTGAGGTGCTTGAAGGCTTACTTGAGCTTGCGAGTACTTGGGTGCTTAGCTTGGCTGTCCTGAGAACAGTCGCTTTCTTCTTGAAAGAGGGGAGAGAGCGAGGTGACAAGCACTTTGAGCTGATAGGCTTGAGAGCTGAGAATGCGATGTCGCGCGATGCACGCTTAGCAGTATCGAGGTGATGGGCGGAGTTCGATTCGCTTGTCCTTTGGTCACTGAAAGTGGGCGTCGCGTTTGTGTCTAATACTTCTCGTGTGGGGTTTAAGGTTTCGTCAGCTGGTCGGTCAAGCGGTTCGTTCAAGGTCGATCAAGTCTTCCGGTCGTTCAAGCCAGTCTTCCGGTCGTTCAAGATCGTCCGGTTCGATCAAGTCTTCTGGTCGTCCAAGTTCGTCCAGTACGATCAAGTTCGATCAAGACATCTGGTCGTTCAAGTTCGCCCAGTTCTACGCGTTCGAGGAAATTAGTGATCGTGATCAGTGATACATGATCGTAGGTTCTAAGCATTAGCGTCACGGCTCATTTGTTTGAATGGGGCGTGTAAGCATGGCACCATTAGGATGCCATGCGTAGGTGCATACTTCACATTCCATAGGCTCAGTATAAGTAGTCTGCCGTTTGTTAGCCAGTTAGCTTATTCTTAGCTGTGGTTAGAATAAACACCCATTCGGACCATTGCTGGGAGCAGCGCCTATCCGTGAGTCTCTTGACTGTATCTTATACTTGATAGAGCTTACTGAGGTACGATACGTGTAGTTGGGAAGCCTATCGCGTACCAAACGCGTCCCGGGCTTGGCCGTCAACGGGCCTGACTACACCAAATTCCAAAATATCCAAATTCCCCAAAATCCAAAATTTCTTCCTTCTGTATTTTGCTCCGAGTCCGCGAAAAGGAGAGAGCGAAAGTGAGGCCCTGAAACAAAAGGGGGGACTTATAAGCGCGCTCTAGGCTACCGTAACCCTCTCTAGGGAATACGGTAGGCGAGATTTACCCTTCGCGTTTCGCCTTTTCAGAGGGAGGCGGCGGCGGCGGCGGGCGAGACGAGGTCGATGGACGTGGACAGCTGCCTGGACGCGTCTCCTCCTAGCGGGCGACGGCGTCGGCTACCTCCCTCCCTCCTCCCTCCCTCCCTCCTCTACCTCCCTCCTCCCTCCCGAGCCGAGCGAGAGAGAGAAGAAAGTGATCTGGAAAAGCGATAAAATTGACAAAATGCCAAATTAAATTAAATTAAATTGAATTGTATTAAATTAAATTAATCAGAAATTAAATTAAAGTAAATTAAATTAAATTAAATTATTTAATTAATCATTTAATTAAATTAAATTAAATTAAATTAAATTAATAATAAATTAAATTAATTAATTAATTCATTAAATTAATTAAATTAAATTAAACTAAATTAAATTAAAATAATAATATATTAAATTAAATTAAATTAATTTAGTCTAGTTTTTGCTTAATTTTGGCTATTTTGTCAGCAATTTTGTCATTCCAGTCTAGGGAATACGGTAGGCGAGATTTACCCTTCGCGATTCGCCTTTTCAGAGGGAGGCGGCGGCGGCGGCGGTTGAGACGAGGTCGATGGACGTGGACAGCTGCCTGGACGCGTCTCCTCCTAGCGGGCGACGGCATCGGCTACCTCCCTCCCTCCTCCCTCCCTCCCTCCTCTACCTCCCTCCTCCCTCCCGAGCCGAGCGAGCGAGAGAGAGAAGAAAGTGATCTGGAAAAAGCGAAAGAATTGACAAAATGCCAAATTAAATTAAATTAAATTGAATTGTATTAAATTAAATTAATAAGAAATTAAATTAAAGTAAATTGAATTAAATTAAATTATTTAATTAATCATTTAATTAAATTAAATTAAATTAAATTAAATTAAATTAATAATAAATTAAATAAATTAACTAGTTAATTAAATTGATTAAATTAAATTAAATTAAAGTAATTAATTAATTAATTAATTAAATTAAATTAAAATAAATTAAATTAAATTAAAATAATAATATATTAAATTAAATTAAATTAAATTTAGTCCAGTTTTTGCTTAATTTTGGCTATTTTGTCAGCCAGCCCCCACCCCATGTTGAAGCTGCGCGTCTTTTCAATGGAGCGAGCGTTTTTCTATGGTTTGAAATCAATTTAGGGCCCTTCTGGGCCCGTGCTTAAGCCGGCCAGATTTGAACTGAGCCAGCGGTGAGCTAGCCGTCCCATACTTAAGCTTTATCATTAGAGGGGTTGTAAATTAGTACTGTGCCACCGGTGAGCTGGCAGGTACCGAAAAATTTTCGAGAGAACAGCTGACGTTTCACACGTTAGAGGTTCCAAATATATTAAGGCTGAACGGTATACTAAAAAGTCTAAATATAGCTCTGGTAACCATAGGGGGTCGTTAAGGTTAATATACCCCCCGCCGGTAAGCTACTCAACTACTGATTTCGCGCCAAAATCGCTTTACGGTGTCACCATTCACTATAGAGTTGTCATTGTGAGACTCCAAAGTTTATTCGCAGGCACTGCATGCACTGGCTGAAGCAGAGCATCAAACTATTCTGTATCGATGTAAAATGACATTAGATCTACCTGAAATCTCCTACGGGCTAAACACAATTGTCTACGGGCTAAATCCAAGTGTCTATTGTGTATTTTCAGGCATGGCAGCTGGTGTGATCCTAAACATAGGCGCTGGCAGGGGCACAGGGTCAAATGACTTGAGATCTATCTGAAATCTCCTACGGGCTAAACCCAATTGTCTACAGGCTAAACCCAAGTGTCTATTGTGTATTTACAGCCACAGGAGCTGGTGCAATCCTAAATGTTGGCACTGGCAGGGGCACAGTGTCAAATGAGTAGGCACTGGCAGGGACACAGGGTTGGATGACTTGAGATCTAACTGTAATGTCCTTCGGTGCACTGAATCCTATGATAGGGTCATCTACTTCACGCTCTGCAGATTGTCCATGTGTTATTGACCATAGAGATTCTCCTACGGGCTAAAGCCTCTAGTCCTATATACTAAGCGGCATAGAGTCTGTCTGTCTGTTTGTTTGTCCGGCCATTTTCTCTTGATACAGTTGGCGGATCCTGGAGATCTGTGGCTTAAACTGACCGTCGTGGGCTGGAAGGAATCCCCTCCCATTTTAAAACTTGCAAATTACTAAATTCCACAAAATTCATGAAAATATCCACTGCACAGTACATTCTGAGCACTAAAGAGTGCCTACTGGACATTTTCTTGGAAATTTCGCACTGTCGTGTCACCAATCACTACTAAGTTGTCTCTGTGAGACTCCGACGTGTATTCAGAGGCACGGGAACAGGTTCGACGATAAATGCAGGCACTGGCAAGGGCGCAGTGTCAAGAGACTTTTGATCTATCTGAAACCTCTTATGGGCTAAACACAAACACCTATATGCACAGTTCAGTGTAATCAAAGGCACGGGAGTGGACGCAATGGTAAATTCAGGCACTGGCAGGGGCACAGTGTCAGAAGACATTAGATCTATCTGAAATCTCCTATGGGCTAAATGCAAGCATCCATGTGTTAGCTTCAGTGTATTCTGAGGCATGGGAGCTGGTGCAACCTTAAAAGCAGGCACTGACAGAGGCACAGTGTCAAATGACTTTAGATCTATCAGAATCTCCTATGGGCTGTTGTGAGCATTGACTGTGAACCATAGGCCAATACATGTTGTGAGCAGTGGCTGATTTCCATGGGTCGATACAAATGGCTCTGTTTCCATAGGTGTTCAGCTATAGATATACAGTATCACCTATGGGCTAAAGGCTCTAGTCCTATATTACTATGCGGCTAACGGTGTCTGTTTGTCTGTCTCCTCACCTTAACACTCTAGCGCTCGCTACAGTTGACGGATCGCGATGATCTATAGTTTAAACTGACCGTCATGACGCGTAGTCTTGCATGCTTACATTTACAACTTTATTAAGTGCCTAAATTCTAATGAAATTACACAAAAACGAAATTTCCTATATTACTATGCGGCTAACGGTGTCTGTTTGTCTGTCTCCTCACCTTAACACTCTAGCGCTCGCTACAGTTGACGGATCGCGATGATCTATAGCTTAAACTGACCGTCATGATGCGTAGTCTTGCATGCTTACATTTACAACTTTATTAAGTGCCTAAATTCTAATGAAATTACACAAAAACGAAATTTCCATCTGTTTGTTTGTTTGTTTGTTTGTCTGTGAATGCTCTAGCGCTCACTACAGTTGACGGATCGCAGTGATCCATAGCTTAAACTGACCGTCAGAACACGTAGATTTGCATCTTTGCTTTTAGAACTTTGGCCGATGCCTAAATTCCAAGATATTTCGCAAATATCAACTGCACCAGCACATTCTGAGCACAGGGATCACTGCGTGCTGTGACTGCTGCCTGATTTTGCGCCAAAGGCGCTTCACAGTCTTCATGACAGAGTTACCGTGGCGAGACTCTAAAGTGTATTCGCAGGCACTGCATGCACTGGCAGGGGCACAGCATCAAACTGCTTTGGATCTATGTCAAATGAGTTTAGATCTATCTGAAATCTCCTACAGGCTAAACCCAAGTGTCTACGGGCTAAACCCAAGTGTCTATTGTGTATTTACAGGCACGGGAGCTGGTGCGATCTTAAACATAGGCACTGGCAGGGGCACAGGCTCGAATGGCTTGAGATCTATCTGAAATGTCCTATGGGCTAAACCCAGTTGTCTACGGGCAAAACCCAAGCATCTATTGTGTATTTACAGGCACAGGAGATGGAGAGATCTTAATCATAGGCACTGACAATGGCACAGGGTCTAGCGACTTGAGATCTAACTGTACTGTCCTGCAGTGCACTGAATTCGATGATTGAGTTATCTCCTTCATGCTCTGCAGATTACCCATATGTTATTGACCATAGAGATTCTCCTACGGGCTAAAGGCTCTAGTCCTATATACTAAGATTCTAACGGTGTCTGTGTGTCTGTCTAAACACTTTTCGCCATAATTCTCGATGCGGTTGATGGATCGCGACGATCTATACGGCAAACCAATCGTCCTCTTTCTACACTTCTCGCCAGCCATGTTTCGCCTTTGTGCGATCGCTGAATCACGAGAAATTGCGCAAATTGCGATGGCGCAACACTAAGCACTGCACGCAGTTGACGTGCGCTCTTATGAGTGCCAATTTCAGTCTTTAATCAAAAATGACGTTGGCACAGCTAGAGCGCCGGTTTGTGGATCGATAGGTGCGTGGTCCATGGATCGAATCCCGCTGGGGTCAAGACGTTTTGCTGCTTAGAATTTCTTTTGAAACAATTTATTTTGCCATTCAGGCAATCCTGACGAGACTCAAGACGTTCGAATCACTTATGTGTCAGTTTAAGTAATTGTAGGCAATGGAACAGTGGTGCGATCTCTGAATCACGAGAAATTGCGCAAATTGCGATGGCGCAACACTAAGCACTGCACGCAGTTGACGTGCGCTCTTATGAGTGCCAATTTCAGTCTTTAATCAAAAACGACGTTGGCACAGCTAGAGCGCCGGTTTGTGGATCGATAGGTGCGTGGTCCATGGATCGAATCCCGCTGGGGTCAAGACGTTTTGCTGCTTAGAATTTCTTTTGAAACAATTTATTTTGCCATTCAGGCAATCCTGACGAGACTCAAGACGTTCGAATCACTTGACGCAGAGATATTTCGATCATTCACTGCAGTTAGCGGCTCGTGAATGCCATAACTTTAGCCAGTTGTCGAATCACGATTGCACCTTACTTAAACTGACACGTTCTATGATCTGAGAAGTTCCACAAAGATGCAAACATCTACAAGCTAAGCTCAAATGCCTTTTGATGTGTGTTCACAGGCGCAGTATTACCTGCACAGGGAGGATCGCTTGCTTTTCGCTAACCAATAGCAAGCATGGAACCAAGTTAATTGTAGGCAGTGGAACACTGTAACTCTGTTACTAAAAGACGAACCACTAGCGAATTAAGCAGCTGGTTGGCGTGAGCACGGTAGACTTCGCTTGGTCAACAGCCGCGAACAAACGATCGCATGGTCATCAGACTTGCGTGCAGCAGTGGTGAGCGATCCGTCTCATTCAAATGTACTTGAGAACATCAGCGGCGAGCGGTCAACCACACGGAACAGTTGCCATCAGCCGCCATCGAACGATCGAATGGTCATCAGACTTGCGAGCAGTGGTGGTGAGCGATCCGTCTCATTCAAATGTGCTTGAGAACGTCAGCGGCAAATGGTCAACCGCACAGAACAGTTGCCATCAGCCGCGAACGAGCGATCACTGCATCTTCTGACCAGTGGTTGCAGGCCAGGGAGCGTTTCATGCTTTGAACAGTGTTCTGAGTAGTGGCTAATGGCCATAGCCCATGAATCATTGCATGTCTAACCAGTGGCTGTGGGGCATGGATTGCTGCATGTACCTGTGGGCAATGAGCTGTTGCATGTTGCAATAAGCTACAGCAAGCAGTCTGTTATTGACGATAGAGTATATCACCTATAGGCTAAAGGCACTAGTCCTATATACTAAGCGGCTAACGGTGTCTGTTTGTCTGTCTCCATAACGCTAAACACTGCGCGCAATTGACGTGCGTTCCTATAAGCATCGACACAAAACAGTAACCAAAAGACAAATGGCGCAGCGGGTAAGGTGTCGGGCTTTGAATCTTGAGGTCGCTGGATCAATCCCCAGTCCGTAGCGACCTTTTTTGCTGCTGACGAATTCAATTTGTAAACTTTTGTTTTGCCATTCCGTCAGTCGTCATGACACCCAAAAGGTTTGAATCATTCAATTGCGCTTGAGAACGTCAGCGGCAAGCAGTCAACCGCACAGAACAGTTGCCATCACCGCGAACGGACGATCGATTGGTCTTCAGCAGACTCATGAGCAGTGGTGGTGAGCGATCTGTCTCATTCAAATGTGCTTGCAAATGTTAGCGGTAGCGGCGAGCGGTCAAGCACAGAACAGTTGCCATCAGCTGTGAACGAACGATCGAATGGTCTTCAGACTTCTGATCAGTGGCGGTGAGCGATCTGTCTCATTCAAATGTGCTTGAGAATGTTAGTGGCAAGTGGTCAACCGCAAAGAGCCGTTGCCATCAGCCGCGAACGAACGATCACTGGATCTTCTGACCAGTGCCTGCAGGCCATGGAGCGCTGCATGTCTGATCAGTGTCTGTGGGCCATGGACCGCTGCATGTACCAGTGGCTGCAGGCCATGGACTGCTGCATGTTCTGACCAGTGGCTGTGGGCAATCTGCCGTTGCATGTTGAAATATAAGCTACAGCAAGCAGTCTCTCTCTTATGGACTATAGAGTATCACCTATGGGCTAAAGGCACTAGTCCTATATGCTAAAGCGCAAATCTCTGTTTGTCTGTCTGTGGGTTTGTCCGGCCATTTTCTCTTGACACAGTTGATGGATCCTGGAGATCTATAGCTTAAACTGACCATCGTTGGCTGGAAGGAATCCCCCCCTATTTCAAAACTTTTGCAAGTTACTAAATTCCACAAAAATCATGAAAGCGCAAATCTCTGTTTGTCTGTCTGTGGGTTTGTCCGGCCATTTTCTCTTGACACAGTTGACGGATCTTGCAGATCTATAGCTTAAACTGACCATCGTTGGCTGGAAGGAATCCCCTCCTATTTCAAAACTTTTGCAAGTTACTAAATTCCACAAAAATCATGAAAATATCGACTGCACAGTACATTCTGAGCACTAAAGAGTGCCTGCTGGTCATTTTCGTGGAAATTTCGCAGTGTCGTGTCACCATTCATTACAGAGTTGTCTCTGTGAGACTCCAATGTGTATTCAGAGGCACAGGACAGGTGCAATGGTAAATGCAGGCACTGGCAGGGGCGCAATGTCAAGAGACTTTTAATCTATCTGAAACCTCTTATGGGTTAAACACAAACACCAAAATGCAAAATTCAGTGTAATCAAAGGCACGGGAGCAGGCGCAATGGTAAATGCAGGCACTGGCAGGGGTACAGTGTCATAAGACATTTGATCTATCTGAAACCTCTTATGGGCTCAACACAAACACCTATATGCAAAGTTCAGTGTATTCTGAGGCATGGGAGCTGGTGTAATTCTAAAAGCAGGCACTGACAGAGGCACAGTGCCAAATGACTTTAGATCTATCTGAATCTTCTATGGGGTGTTATGAGCATTAGCTGTGAACCATAGGCCAATACATGTTGTGATCAGTGGCTGATTTCCATGGGTCGATACAAATGGCTCTGTTAGGAGTTCAGCTATAGATATACAGTACCACCTATGGGCTAAAGACACTAGTCCTATGTATATACTAAGCGGCATAGAGTCTGTTTGTCTGTCTGTTTGTCCTGCAATTTTCTCGCGACTCGGGCGATGGATCCTGGTGATCTATAGCTTAAACTGACTGTCATGGACTGGAAGGATGCCATTTTGGGGTCTCGACTTTGGCCAAAATCTAAATTCCATAAAATTTCAACAATTTAAATTGTGAGGTGCTCAATTCTGCTAAACCATGCCGATTCAAACGGCGGCCACAGCGGCAATGACGTGCGCACTGTATGCCAACACGCAAAGCATCAACTTTAAATCGTTGTGAGGGACATTTGCAGTGTCACCGCTCACCAAAGAGTTGTCATTGTGAGACTCCAAAGTGTATTCGCAGGCACTCCATGCACTGGCAAGGCCACAACATCAAACTATTTGAAATGTCCTATTGGCTAAACCCAAACGTCTACAGGCTAACCTCAGGTGTCAATTGTGTATTTACAGGCATGGGAGCTGGTGCAATCCTCAATGTAGGCACTGGCAGGGGCACAGGTTGAATGACTTGAGATCTATCTGAAATGTCCTATGGGCTAAACCCAATTGTCTACTGGCTAAGCCAACGTGTCAATTGTGTATTTGCAGGCACAGGAATTGGTGTGATCCTAAATGTAGACCCTGGCAGGGGCACAGTGTCAACTATGTACTTGAGATCTAAGTTTAGTGTCATGCACTGCACTGAGATGATTGTATTGTATCCTTCATGCTCTGCAGATTGCCCATGTGCTATTGACCATAGACATTCTCCTACGGGCTTAAGTCTCTAGTTAGGTACTAAGCGGCTAATGCTGTCCAGCTGTTTGTCTGTCGCGAATCGCGATATCTCTAGATACAGTTGACGGATCGCGACGGGCTATGCACCAAACTGACCGCCGTTTGTCGGCTCCTCTCGCCAGTCGGGTCTCGACTTTGAGCGATCGCTAAATCTCCAGAAATCGCGAAAATATCGACCGCGCAACACTAAACAGTGCGCGCAGTTGACGTGCGCTCCTATAAGCGTCGATTTTAATCAACAACCAAAAACGACGATGGCGCAGTGGATAGGGCGTTGGTCTCGTGATCAATAGATCGCTGGATTGATGGATCGATCCCCGCTTGGGCGAAAACCTTTTGCTGCTTAGAATCTCTTTTGAAACAATTTGTTTTGCCATTCCAGCAATCCTCGCGGTACTCAAGACGTTCGAATCACTTTGGCGTCGATCATTCACTGCAATTGGCGGCTCGTGAACGCCATAACTTCAGTTGTCGAATCGCGATTGCACCTTAAAGTGACACGTTCTATCTGAGAGTTAAAGTTTCACAAATGCAAGCAACTACAAGCTAAGCTCAAATGTCTTTTGATGTGTGTTCACAGGTGCAGAAGTACCTGCAGCGAGGATCGCTTCCTTTTCGCTGTCCTCTAACCAATAGCAGGCATGGAACCACGTGTAGCGCCACCAGAAATCATCCATGGGCTAAAGGCTAAAGCCATGTATGGGTCGCTCTCGCTGCCTGTTCTCAACTCGCCATGAGACACTTCATGTTACTTTCCTAACGATAGTTCTCTCTGGACTGTAGACATTCTCCTATGGGCTAAAGTCTACGGGCTAACGCCAATTGTCTATGGGCTAAATTCAAACACCCTTGAGGTTCATTTGCAAATGCAAAACTGGTTGAACAGTGGCACAGACACCTGAGGTCTGCAGTCATCTATGGGGTAAAGTCAAACATCTACTGTGCGAGCCATTGGCTTCAGCACATTATGACCATGGTCGTGCGCCATGGATCGCATCATGTTTCGACCATTGATGGTTGCCTAACGACAGTCCTCTTTTGACTATGCAGATTCTCCTACGGGCTAAAGGCACTATAGTCCTATTGTAGCAGGCACTGCATGCACTGGCAGGGGCACTTTGTTAAATGGCTTGAGATCAATCTGAAATGTCCTATTGGCTAAACCAAAATGTCTACAGGCTAATCCCAAGCGTCAATTGTGTATTTACAGGCATGTGAGCTGGTGCAATCCTAAACATAGGCACTGGCAGGGATACAGGGTCGAATGACTTGAGATCTACCTGAAATGTCCTATGGACTAAACCAAAATGTTTATAGGTTAATCCAAGTGTCTACTGTGTATTTACAGGCACTGGAGCTGGTGCGATCCTAAACGTAGGCAGTGGCAGGGGCTCGGGGTCGAATGACTTGAGATCCATCTGAACTGTCCTACGGGCTAAACCCAATCGTCTATGGGCTAAACCCAATTGTCTATGGGCTAAAGCCAAGTGTCAATTGTGTATTGACAGGCATGGGAGCTGGTGCAGTAGTAAATGTAGGCACTGGCAGGGGCACATTGTCAAATGACTTGAGGGTCATCTCAAATGCCCTACAGGCTGATTACCCATGGACTATTGACCATAAAGATTCTCCTATACGCGTTCATCGCCGTTCATCTGAAGTTTTATACCTGTGGGAATACGCCACATCGAACAGCAAAACTTGCCAAATGTTTGGTGCAGTCGTTCTCTATCAGGAGTTCCGTTTGGTGTACATATGTCTGCGTTAACATTCATCAATGAACACACTTCTGGCAATTATGGAATTGTGGCATTTCCATCAAATCTTGAAAATTTCTATCAAATTTAACATTTGCAACAATTTTCTCTTGCTATGCTAATTATCCGTTGTCTCTGCGCTTGCCATTTCTGAAGAAATTTCGTCGCTGGTTCGTCAGGCGAAAAAGCCGATTTTCGACAATTTCGTATTCTAATTGTAAATATCTCTAAATTGCAGTTTTTCAAAACTGTAAAACTATGTCACAAATTCTTATCGGCGTACGACCTATCCATTTCTGCATTCACATTCGTCAATAAATGACGTTCTATTTGCGTCAATTTATGGAATTTTGACAAATAATCGCGTATATCTATTAAATTCCACATTTGCAAAAAATTTCTTGTGTGTTACAAATTATCCTCGGTCTATGCTCCTTCCATTTCCGAAGAAATTTCGCCGCTAGCTCATCAGGCGAAAAAGTCGATTTTCGACATTTTGGAATTTTAATTGCGAATATCTCGAAAATGCGGAATTAGCAACAGGAACGGACACTGGATCCGTACTCAGCGACCTTGACTCTACTTGACCACATATGTCACACATCTTATTTCGATGCGCGGACAGACAGACAGACAGACAGACACACACACACACACACATTGTCATACACCTCGCCGCGCTGAGGCGCGGCGAAAAAACAGAGAGTTGGCGTCCTCCAAGAGAGCGCCAGAGCGCAAGAGTTCAACGATTTTTGTTCCTCCGTACTGTGCTACATACCTACTTACCTAGTTGTCAAAGCATGATGCTCTCCTAGGCTACCTGTCGTACGGCGATGGAGGACAAATCTCAGATGCAGACCGATGTTTAGGGACGGCATCGATTTATTCGATCGAACTGGCGGCACGAGTTCAACGATTTCTGTCCCTCCGTACTGCACTGTGCTACATACCTACTTACCTAGTTGTCAAAGCACAATGCTCTCCTAGCCTACCTATTGTACGGCGACGGAGGACAAATCTCAGACGCAGACCGATGTTTAGGGATGGCATCGATTTATTCGATCGAACTGGCGGCACGAGTTCAACGATTTTTGTTCATCCGTACTGCACTGTGCTACATACCTACTTACCTAGTTGTCAAAGCACGATGCTCTCCTAGGCTACCTGTTGTACGGCGATGGAGGACAAATCTCAGACGCAGACCGATGTTTAGGGACGGCATCGATTTATTCGATCGAACTGGCGGCACGAGTTCAACGATTTCTGTTCCTCCGTACTGCACTGTGCTACATACCTACTTACCTAGTTGTCAAAGCACAATGCTCTCCTAGCCTACCTATTGTACGGCGACGGAGGACAAATCTCAGACGCAGACCGATGTTTAGGGATGGCATCGATTTATTCGATCGAACTGGCGGCACGAGTTCAACGATTTTTGTTCATCCGTACTGCACTGTGCTACATACCTACTTACCTACATAGTTGTCAAAGCACGATGCTCTCCTAGGCTACCTGTTGTACGGCGATGGAGGACAAATCTCAGACGCAGACCGATGTTTAGGGACGGCATCGATTTATTCGATCGAACTGGCGGCACGAGTTCAACGATTTCTGTTCCTCCGTACTGCACTGTGCTACATACCTACTTACCTAGTTGTCAAAGCATGATGCTCTTCTAGGCTAACTGTCGTACGGCGATGGAGGACAAATCTCAGACGCAGACCGATGTTTAGGGACGGCATCGATTTATTCGATCGAACTGGCGGCACGAGTTCAACGATTTCTGTTCCTCCGTACTGCACTGTGCTACATACCTACTTACCTAGCTGTCAAAGCACGATGCTCTCCTAGCCTACCTATCGTACGGAGACGGGGACAAATCTCAGATGCAGACCGATGTTTAGGGACGGCATCGATTCATTCGATCGAACTGGCGGCATGAGTATCTCACCCGGTACCTCGTCGGTGCAACGGCATAACATAGATAGACATAGATTGCATAACATAGACTGCAGGCTGACGAGTGAAGAAGTTTGTAATAATGTGTATAAGTTTATTGCGCCAACTATTGGCGTACGATGCTCTTGCGCTTTCATTACATACATGTCCGTTTCTGTTGCTAATTTCGCATTTTCGAGATATTCGCAATTAAAATTCGAAAATGTCGAAAATGGACTTTTTCGTCTGATGCGTTAGCCGCGAAATTTCTTCAGAAATGGAAGGAGCATGGACCGCGGATAATTTGTAACACAAAAGAATTCTAGGAAAGTTCCCCCCCCCCCCCCCCCCCCCCCCCCCTAGTGGGGGGTAAGGACAGGTGAATTTGTTCGGGCTGAAGTTGAACAGGCTGTGTATCTCAGATGACTTCTCAGCCTCTAAGCTACACGAACAAATTCAGCGTGCTCTGCTCACACGCACGACGGTTCTCACATAGGCGCAACCCGCAGGTAGGTACGCGCCTCATTCACCACTGATGAAACGCGAGTAGGTGTCTACCACTGCAGCACTCAAACAACGTAACGTATGCAGCAAGCGCAGCGCAACGTGTGCAAGTGCAACGACCCACCCCCCCCCCCCTCACCCACCCACATTCCTACATCAACAGGCGCCGTGCGTCCGTGCACCCACTAACCCACGCGCATAGATAGTGCCATGCCATCACATGCCAGCACGATGTATCGGATCGAAGTACTTAGGACTTAGTGCTAATTCAGAGCTGCACTGCTCACTCTGAAGCGAGTTTGGCACCCGCAAACAGAGCACGCTGAATTTGTTCGTGTAGCTTAGAGGCTGAGAAGTCATCTGAGATACACAGCCTGTTCAACTTCAGCCCGAACAAATTCACCTGTCCTTACCCCCCACCCGGGGGGGGGGGGGGAACTTTCCTAGAATACACTCCCTGTCCATGTCCACGAAGTGGACACCTTCAGCGGGAGGGGGGGGGGGGGGGAGGTCGGGGTTGGGGGGTGGGGGGGGGGGGGGGGGGGTGGGGGGGTTCCTCCTCACGGACAGGTTTGCAGGAGTGGGTGGGTACCATTGGGGTCATGAGCAAAGGGCAGGCCACAGGAGGTTGGATGCACAGACAGGTGTGGCCTTAGGAGGTTGGATGCACAGACAGCTATACGACTATACGAATTACGATTTCGTCATAATGTCATTCTGTCACCCACCACCCTTCTTGAGTCCACTCTCAACACCTCCAACACATACATATCACCACTCTACAGTTCATTTTGACATTGACTATACAAATTTACGATTTCGTCATAATGTCATACTGTACTGGTTCCAACCTTTGGGCATCCATATCTCAAGAACCATACAACCTAGAAACCTCGAACCTAAAGAAACCATACAACCTCGCCCTATGGTGGTCTTGGGTGGATCACTTCGATTGGGGCCCTAACTTGCACCAGTAGAGCTCGGCCATCTAGAGCCGAGCCCCGGATGCGTACCGATTCCGACCTTTGGTCCTCCATATCTCAGGAATCGTACAACCTAGGATGATGAAATGTTCTACACATTTAATCGCCCTATGGTGGTCTTGGGTGGATCACTTCGATTGGGGCCCTAACTTGCACCAGTAGAGCTCGGCCGTCTAGAGCCAAGCCCCGGATGCGTACCGATTCTGACCTTTGGTCCTCCATATCTCAGGAACCGTACAACCTAGGAAGATGAAATGTTATACACATTTAACCGCCCTATGGTGGTCTTGGGTGGATCACTTCGATTGGGGCCCTAACTTGCACCAGTAGAGCTCGGCCGTCTAGAGCCGAGCCCTGGATGCGTACCAATTGTGACCTTTGGTCCTCCATATCTCAGGAATCGTACAACCTAGGATGATGAAATGTTCTACACATTTAATGGCCCTATGGTGGTCTTGGGTGGATCACTTCGATTGGCGCGCCAGCGTGCACCACTAGAGCTCGGCCGTCTTGAGTGGGACTTAGCCAAAATTTCGGCCATTTTTTTAATCGGGCCCCACGGCCGCAATCCTCAACCGATCAGCGAGATTTTTTAACATAAAAAATCCGATCAATAGGCGGTTCAAACGAGCCATCAACTACTCTCCTAGCTGCCATCGTTCCTGAGAACGAGGCCGAAAACCTGGAACTGTGACGGAGATTGCTGAATTTTTCGACAGGTCTTATTTAATATCTCGGGAACCACTGAACCGATTCGACTAAAATTTTAGCACAATACTTCTTGTTACTATGAACATCTATGGTGAGAATTTCAGCCCGATCGGTTACGTCTACCTATATGACGTAGTACTAACCCCTAGTCCCCGGGGGCGCACTGGCCCCCGGCTGAACAAATTGGGTTGAGCGCTGACGCGCTCAACCCGATTTTTTTGCAAATGTGGAATTTAATAGAAATACGCGATTATTTGTCAAAATTGCATAAATTGACTAAAATGCAACGTCATTTATTGACGAATGTGAATGCAGAAATGGAAAGGTCGTATGCCAATAAGGATTTGTGACATAGTTTTGCAGTTTTTATACTCCACAAAAAAGTGTGGAGTATATAGCGTTTGTGCGCGAAACGCAGTAATTTCTAACGGATGGTGTTCGCGCGTGCAGCGGCCGATTTGCAAACGGTCTTTTGCGTTGGGTAGGCCTAGTAGGTGGGCAACCTGCACGACAAACGGGGTCACGCTCCGGGACCCCGTTGGCGGGAAATTCAAAAATTTCAATTTTCAAAGTACTGAAAATTGGGTTGGGCAAGGTAGAACTCGAGAAAGTTGCATATAATGGTATATACTATCTTTTGATATGTTGTAGCCCTCGATAGTGCCGAACACGCAAAAAAAGAATTGGATCGCTGCGGGACCCATTTTGGCGCCAAATTTGAAAAATTCGCGAATTTTGGCCCTGGGTCGACTTTGACGGGCTGCTGTGCGAGCTAGGTAGCAGCTAGGGCGGCGAGACCTCTTTTGTTGCTCCTTCCCAGATGTCCTCTATCGAATGCGCCATGAACTGAGAAAGTCGGTCGAAACACAAAAAAGTTATTTTCCCGCAACTTTTTTGACTCCGGGGCCAAAAACTGCGATTTTCGCGTTTCGGCGTCTGTAGGGCGCGAATTCGCCGCCGAATCATTTCAAAAGTTGTTTAAAACGATTCTACGCTTAAATCCAGTCTAGAACAGTGTATTGGAAAAATTTTCAAAGCTACAGTACCCCTGGCGCGTCGGATTGAATTTTGGGTGTCGGGTCGACTTTCGCGATATTATACTCGATTTCGGGGTTTTCGGGGGCGCTGATTACGAATTTGGCATTTGTTTAGCGTTTAGATGATGTTTAAGCGTACGTATGACGAATTCGCATGCTACCGTACCCCAAGTGCAGAATTTTGGTTCTACGAGTCCATAGGAAGTTAGGGGTGTTGTATGTCGATTCTGGGGTATTCTGGGATGTAGATCACGAATTCGGCATTAGTTTTGCGATTGGGAGTGTCAGGAGGCCACAACAGGAGAGGAGTCACCGTGCGTAGGAGTTCAAATTTGTGGAGTATACTGCGTCCCCCGGACGACTTGCCTGGTTAAAAACTGCAATTTCGAGATATTTTCAATCAAAATATGGAAATGTCGAAAATCGACTTTTTTACTCGATGATATAGCGGCGAAATTTCGTCAGAAATGGAAAGAGTATAGACTGCGGATAATTTGTAACGAAAGAGAAATTTTTTGCAAATATGGAATTTAATAGAAATGCGTGATTATTTTTCAAAATTCCATAAATCAAAATGGAACGTCGTTGTTTGACGAATTTGAACGCAGAAATGGGAAAGCTGTAGAGTTCGTGATTTGCGTTTTGTCGGGATCGGGATCGGGACTGGGCTCTAGTGATCGGGATCGGGATCGGGATTGGCATTTTTTTAGGTGGGGGAGGGGGGGGGGTTTTTTTTAAATTTGCGGGGTGGGGAAGAAAGGGTTTAATTTTTAAAAAAGGGGGGGGAAGGGGGAGGGGGGTTTTTTTCTAACCCTCTTTCTTTCCACAAAGGAAGAAAACAAAATCCACATTTTTAAAAAAAAAAAAAAAATTTTAAAAAATCTTTTTTACGGGGACCCTTTTTTAATTTCAATGGAGGCGGGTTCTACGGGGGGGGGGGGTTTTTTTGGGGGGGGGGGGGGAAAAGCTCTCTTCCCGAAAGCTGTATGCCAATAAGAATTTGTGACATAGATTTACAGTTTTAATATGGCCAGAACAGCTGTTGATTGATGAATGTGCACTCGGAAACAGAAATGCGTACGCTGAACACAGGAATTCGCTCGTACCAAACTTTTGGCAAGTTTTTTTGTTAGATGTGATGTGACGTTTTCACACAGGTAGGAAACATGAGATAAACGGCGTCGTATCATGCCGATATCATATAGGGAACGCGGCGATATCACTGAGCTTCAGATCAGCTGTACAGACAACCGTATCGTGGGGATAGCTGCACTTGGCATTAAGGTACACATTCTCAAGACACTTTCTCCAGATGCGGCTATGATGTGTACAAAGTTCACTATATGCTGTTCACCAAAGTTTGACAGACACAAAGTATAGGCTGAACTTTTTACACACACAGCTTGTTCTGCTCGTAGTTGGTGAAACGACCGTTTTACGGCTGTAGGCAAGAAACGGCCGCTCGCTGCTGCCACGTACTATGGCCAGGTGTAGTAGATTAGGTAGTCGAGCGCGTGAGACCTATAAACTGGCGCAACACTATAACCACTGTCGTCATCCTAGGCGCGAGGTTCTTAAACATTGGTGATGTTGCGAACTGCGAAGGTTGTTTCAAACGTTGCAGTTCAATGGAGAATCGAGTGAGTCGGGGTCTAACAAATGCGGCCGAGACACCGACCCGACTTCGTTTTCTCTCCACTTCGGTTCCTGGAGAATGTGCGCCGTTGGGAGACGGCGCTCAGCGGTCCCATGACGACTGGTGCGTGTTTTAATAATTAATACATTTTAAAAGAAGCGCCTGAGCTGGCCTGCTTTAACTTTACATTTACAGTATGATCAACTGGGTATGAATGTTTGGAATTCTTCTCCAATTAATAATTTCATTCTGAATTTACGACGTCTCAACGCAACCGAACAACTATAAATATGTAGCTACAACCCCTT